>NQII01009676.1:12005-47059 GCA_002778355.1 Clitarchus hookeri | reverse complement strand
ATATGAAATAAAAACCAACAATTTACTTATGCGATTTTTTGGTTCGATGAAGCAACCTTCAAATTGGATGGAACTGTAATTCGCCACAACTGTGTGCACTGGTTTGGCGCAAATCATCACATTCTAAAAGAGCAATCAGTTAATCTTCCTTCGTTAACAGTGTGGTGTGGTATGTTTGCCAGAGTACTTGTTGGGCCATTCTTATTTAATGGAATAGTGATACGCGAAAGTTACCAAACCATGTTGCAGGAAAATATTGTTCCAGTTGTTCATCAACTCCACCCAGGCGACGATTGCTTTTTCCAGCAAAATGGTGCACCGCCACGTTACCATAGAGACCTGCAGTCGCTCCTAGATGAAATATTTGTTGGGAGGTGCGTAGGCCAATGAGGAAATGTTAAGTATCCACCAAGATGTCCAGATCTAGTGCCTTTATATTTTTTTCTGTAGGGAACTCTGAAGAACAAAGTGTGCATCTAAAAGCCACGGACAGTGGATGTCATGAAAGACGCGATTGTGACAGGTTGTGAATCTAATCCCATTGAAATAGTAGCTACTGTTTGTCTTTCTGTTCTATAACGTCGCAGATGATGAGCTGCTGCTTAGGGTGGACATTTTAAGCATTGTAACTGTTATTAACATTCGCACACACCCCACATTGTCCTTGCAGCTTCAAGTACTTACATCAGATTGTCTTTTGCAGTTTCTCTGTTATTCACGTTCAAATAATGTAAACATTTGTTTGGGACTTACCAGTATATTGCCTGGGGTTTGAACCTATAACTTTTCACGTCATCTGCACTATTATTACTCTTGGAACTCAAAGCGGGTTCATGGCAAAGTTAAGCCCAGTAATAGATGGCTGAAACAGACTGAGGAAACGTGTGAGGGAACAAGTTGATGGTTATAAGGAATTATAGAAAAATAGAGGAGGGACAGCCTTATAGAGCTGACTAAACTTCTGGCACAAAAGAGTAGTAAATGATAATTTTTTTTAAACACAACACCGTGGTCTTGCTCAAAGTGGTCAGCGATAATCCTGGTTGCGGACTCTCCGAGCAGAAAACCAAACATTACAGGAAGATGTAAATTAGCGGCTGGTGGGTGGATTTGCTGCTTGTTAGGAACTATACACAGCCTCTTGAGTAGCAGGACCCGGTGTGTAATGTTCTCAATATGAAATTACACTTGCTCTTGTGGTGGTATGCGCTGTTTCTGGGGAAAAGTCTGCCTAACCGATATCAGTCACGTTTCGACGTACATACCTCAGCGGCGTGATCAATGGACGCGCTGAAATGTAGCATTGGCTCGGCACTTGCCTAGCTGATGCCTGCCTGAACACTACTACACACTCTGTTGTGGAGCCTTGCCCCGCGTGACGTCACATCACTGTGCACTCCCGGAGCAAAGGTGCGGCATTCAGTTAGTTGAATGATTTAATATTTTAATGCTAGCACTGGGGAAATGTCAGGAGAGGACTTGGTATCTGTCGTACAGGAACACATATTTGGGGTTTATTTTTATGACAATAGTAATCAAAAGTATGGTTATGGGCGCGGACTCTCCCATCATCTTCGCGCNCCCCAGGCGGTCTGCTCTGGGTGTCCAGTAGCCAGGGAATGATTTACAACGACCTGCTCGGCGTCACAGCCCCTCCTCCCCCCTGCTGGAGAAGCCGACGACTTGTGAGGATGCGCAAGAACATTCTGGGAACTAGAAACCTCGGCGCAACGGCGTTTGGAGCAATTTCTGGGAGATCGCCGACGACACTATAAATACCACGACAGCAGGAGAGTTGGCGGTCTGTTGGTAGAAGTTTTTGATGAGTCGGTAACCGAGTAAAGTCAAGTGCGGCGAGGGACATCAGTCAAGAGGATGGACGACGACGGGAGATTGCGACGCGAGGGGCGAACGAGGTGTTATTGGACGAGAGGGCGTGAAACCCGATGAGTGAAGGCTACTGTGCATGAGGGCGCTCGGAGAACTCTAGAACATTGCAGACTGGTGGGATCTGGACTTAACTGAGGTGGGACTGTATGAACATGTGATCCGGACTTTATTGTAAATAAGTATTGCAACTCTCAAATATGGACATATAGTTTATAAAGTAATTTAATATGTTTTGATACTATATTTATTGGGAAGTATTTTAGTTATTTAATAATATTAATAATATCTTTGAGGTAGTGGTAGTTTTTACCGATTAAATTCATTAATATTTAATAACAAGAGATATCAATTACTTGTGAGATATTAATACAAGAGTAGTTTCTTTGCAATGATTTTAAATAAATTAGGAAATTAAAATTTAACTTTTTTTTTTTTATAAATACCTCTATTTCTTAACGACAATGGTTTAACCCAGAGACTTTGAGAGAAATCGTAGCAGTACCTTTATGCAGTGGCGTAAGAATTTGAAGTCACGTGAAACATAAAATAATTTTTAGCTCTCTCAATTTATATTGAATGCTTATTTCCACTTATATCCTTATTACTGGTCAAATTTGAAAATAAATTTTATGTGGAAATATATTTTTGACTTGTTAAAAGTAATAATATTCCAATATTTTATGTGTTCAATGGCAACAGATAAAGCAGGTGCATTTTATTTATGTGAAGCATTATTTTTTTGTTATTAAACCTTTCATTCATTTTGTAAGAATCATAATCGTGTATTAAGAAGGGATCGACAAACTATTGAGACCATCGGTGCTCAAAAATGAATTTTGTAGATTTCTAACTATTTGCCTCCCATTTCCTAGTCGTTTATTATACGTAAGTGTGTAATTCTCTGTGCACCCATCGTTGCCTTGGTCAATGGAAGGGACGAGGGTGTTTGCAGCTGCCATGTAGTATGGGTGCACTCCGAGTGCTCCTAGGCAACGCCCGGGGATCAACTAGCCGCCTTCTCATGGTAACACTTCATAACTATCGATATTTGGGGAAAATAATTTGAATAGATTTTATATTCACACAGTAAATGGAAGAGAAAATTATTTTTGATGTAGGCTGTTCTAGGTAAAGTGAGTACTTTTGAGGTCTTTGTTACTTTTCCTGTCAGCAATTGTTTATCATTTAACAACCTTTTTAAATAAATATTGCCATGTAAGTAATAAACACAGTGTGTATATTCCACTGCACTCGGAAGTTAACGACTATGACCAAAACAAAATATATTTATTGACAATTATTCCAAATGAGTAGGCTTTCACGTGTCACTTTGTCTTGAATGGCCTATAAAAGCTTAAGAGGGGTAGTGCTTATATTTTGTCACCAATTATCCACTAGTCATAATTAAAAGTTAAGCGAACATGTGATTAAAATTTAATTTTAAACTGACAAAATTCAAAATGTACATAAATATATTATTTTTTCTATTTGACTATAATTGTAATGAAACACGTACTTTCGGAAGCGTAACTATGAAAATAGAAAATTCGTTTGTATTTTCATTTATAAAGGCTTTGTAATAATGTATGTCAATCAGAACTATGATAGCTATATTTTACAAATTGTGTATATATATATATAATTTGTTTACATGTTGTACTACATATAAGCCCACCACAATATACTATTTTAAGTTATGAAATGATAAATCTCACTTATCTTAGTGATTACAATCATGACCATTTCATGTAAACTGATGTATTACTCAATTGTACGTAATATGTGGGTTTGTCTAGTTTGTTACCTCGTGGTAAAACGGTCACTCAAAATAAAATATATTAATTTAATTTACGCCGCACTTGTATAACCATGTGTTTGTCTCAACTGATCCGAACATTTGAAAATACGGCTACTAACTCGCTGCATACAAAATTATTTTACGAGAGTTATCAAGGTAATGTAATCTAATGAGATTTAAACAACATCATTTACAAAGTTGATTCACCAAGTTGTTATATGTTACGTTAGTTAATTAGAAACCATTTACGTCCCTACCTCAGTAAATAACGGAATCCATTAGTATCTGTCGCTGCTTCGTCGTCAGCATATGCGTCGTTCAACTCCATTATCAACCGGACACCTTGAGGGGAAAAAAAATAGAAAATGTTATTGCGTTTTAGTGACTGTACAATAAAGAACATAAAATGCCATACATAACACCATTTTAAATTAAAAAAAAAGCATATTTGAGGCACATAAATAATATCACTTATGAAATCAAATGGGCCTGTATATAAAATTGGTAACAAAAAAGCGATTACTTTCTGTAGTATGATGCTATAAATGTCTTCGTGATTTTAAATAATTGTGTAGAGATTGAATATCATTGATAAATACTTTAATTTTAATAAACATAGCACAGGTCCATATTTAGGAACCACAAATAGAAAATAAACTAACAATAATTGTTACGTTAGTTGTCTGTATTATCTGTATTCATAAAATAATAATACAAATTAATAGTGAAGAAACGGAAGTATAATCAGCGGAGGCAGGAAACCACCGTAAGCGTTAACAAGAAAATTCACGATTTTATATTTTTCTCTATTTCAGCCACAATTTGAGTCTTGCTTTATTCTGTTGATAACTTCAATAAGTATCTAACGTTCCTCAGCACAAAAACATTTGTAAAAATGATTTCACAGCTTCGGAGGGTGAGGGTTGGATACTATAGGCTGTTCACGGTAAACTGAGCACTTTCCAAAACCCTCCTTAGTTTTCCTTTCATTCCGCTGTGTTCCCATCTACCCCGTGCAAACATCGACATTTCCAAGCACATGGCGTCTGTGCCAACGTGCTTCTCATGTGGAAGAGCCAGGTTGACGGGAACACTCATACCACTACTCTATTCCTTAATTCAGATGTTTGGAACAATAGAAAACATTTTAGTTTCCCACCAACTTAACTATTACACTTGTAAGACATGAAACCACTCTATTTATTCACTGCCAGCATTACTAGCAGTAAGCCAGTCGCTTTGCGCGTGAAATTAATTACGATAAAACTATAGGAATTTTTTAAACAGTGCATTTCAAAACAGCTAAGTTTACATCGAACCACACATTAAGTTGGCACAAGTAACAGGCTGACATAGCCAGGGTTTTGCCTTGGATATAGAGAGGTATAGCACTGCTCATACCCTCACGTAAGAGGAGTCGAGAGCAAGGCGGATACTACGTGTGTACATCATCCTTGGTCGAGAGCATTGAAGCCCAGGCAAGCTTACTGCGGTGGCGTCTAGCCACTAGGCATCGTGATTGTGCAGTGGTTTCTCGTCGCCTTCCGCAGTACGGAGGAGAACACCGCCCTGCCTCCTGGAGAACTGCAAGGTGTCGTTGCCGGCAAACAGACCCAGTGTACACAGCTAGCTAGCCGTTACACCACGCAGACTCTAACTCTAATGCGTGTGCATCAAACAGTTTTATCACTGTACTCCGAATAACACAACACGCTGAAGTGAAGTATGTAGTTCACTGCCAACCATGGCGAAGCGAGAACATGTTACGGACTAGGCAGTACCATAATGTACGTTTTGAATATATAGCACTCTCCCGCTTGCCGTGTGCAACTAATAGATGTGTCGTACTTGGTTTTCCCTTATAGTTATTTCATTGTGTCTTGCACGCTACTTGTAGCAGAGAGTATGTAGCCATCGTTGCCAGTATATTGGCACGAAGTACAAGTCATAACTGCGTGCAGTAATTGCTGGACATCGCCTTTGCAGNGCCATCGTTGCCAGTATATTGGCACGAAGTACAAGTCATAACTGCGTGCAGTAATTGCTGGACATCGCCTTTGCAGCATGCACTTTCCTAGCTACTGCTGAAAAGTTAACTTATGAAAGTCACCCCGTATTAATGCAGTTCCGTCAAAGTACTTTTCATAACTTTACGTCAAAATCGTTCACTTGTAAGATATATTTGAAATTCACGGTATTGTCGAGAAACTGGTTTCTTTTCACAGGTATGGCAATGAAATGGCATTTACCTCCTGACCAAACTGCGCTTTATTCGATCACGGTATTGCAATGTGTTTACTACAGTCTCAGAGTCGCATATTGCTAACAATCCGTCAGTTGACAATAATGCTTCGAACCGTCGCTGTTGAACCAGCCGTACTATAGTTGAGTACAGGTGTACCGAGGCGGTGACAACACCAGGCGACAATGGAACTCGCCCTGTTCCGGACTCGGCACTCCTGTGGGAGAAAGCACAACCTTGTTTGCAGTTGGCACGCCTTGCTATGGAAATGTCCCTGTGAGTGGCGTGCAAACTGTCACCTCAGCAGTAAGGACTCGGCTGTGGGTCATCACGTACACTTTAACTGCGCCGCTCCACCCACAACAGCTTGCCGACATGCAGCGAATAACAACATACGCCATCCAACGTACAGCATTACACGTTCTTACACGTGAGCGTTTTCATGTCGCCGGATTGGACTTTCTTTGCTGCAACACAAGTTTTGTTGCCGCAAATAAATTTCGTTGCATNAGCGTTTTCATGTCGCCGGATTGGACTTTCTTTGCTGCAACACAAGTTTTGTTGCCGCAAATAAATTTCGTTGCATTTGAACTACTGCAATGTATTTTCGCCACAAACAAATACTATTTTACATATATATTTAAAGACAATAATAACTTTGCATTGTGGTTATAATATAGTTCAGCAGCATCCTTTATAATTAGTTCAGTTTACGTATTTTAAAAGTGAAGTCAATTTGTCGATGGTCTAAGAAATATTCTCCCTGGTAACGTAGCATTTGGAAAGTTTCGTTAGATAGAGGCTGTTCTCGGTAAAGTGAGCACTTTTGAAAGCCCTCTCTTTTGGAATAATAGTCAATAACTATATTTTATTGTGACCTTGGACGTTAATTTCCGAGTGCGGTGGAGTATACAAACTGTGTTTATTACTAATATTGTAATATTTATTTTAACATGTGGTTAAAAGATAAAAAATGGCTGAAATAAAAATGTAACTAGGGCCTCAAAAGTGCTCACTTTACTGTGAAAAGCCTATATTTAAAAGTGTAATGAACGGAAGAAGGAAAGTTTTAATGTCACTTAACCATTTCCTTAAGTACGCAGAAATATACATTTACTCCAAACAAAAGCAGTTCACCTTTGCTATAATGAAAATTAACAATGTTATAAAACAAAAACTTGTAAATTAAATAAATTAAAAAACAAATATCTTAAGTTTATTGTATTTTACATTTGATGTATAGCAATATTTAGTTAGTGCAAACGATACAGTTTCAAAGAAATGTTTTTCGTTGCTATAAAGAAAGTTTTGAAGGTATCTTTCTACAGTGCAACTAATGGAACCTGGCGACCCATGCAGTCGAACCTGGCCACTTAAAGTCAGCGCACTCCGACTTCAAAAGTGTCCACCCTGGCTACTCAAGTGGTTCGCGCCGACCATGTTTTGTGACCAATAAAATTTTTCTTATCTGTTTTAAACTCAGCGATTTATTTATTTTCTTTTCTCCGTAACTCCTTAGGATTTGTTTGTTGGTGTAAATTGCAACAAATATTTTTCTAGCTTTCGTCTTCTCTAACCGGTTACTATAGACTTCGCTTTGATAATTAGAAATTACCATCTCAGCATTGATCTCCGCAACGAACAAATATGTACGGGAAGGCTCTGTTATTTCGCACTAAATGGCACTGTAGGTGCACTACGACACGTTTTTTGTATGGACTCAATGCAGACTGTCATTGTCCATGCAAGGTAGCTTCCAAATTTTATAAATCCCTGCTCAAGTACTACTTTCACGATATTCCTCCACCTAACGCAAGCAAAGCTTAACTACACATGAAAAATAGAACCAAAATGAAAACACACTTCATTTTGTGCACTCAGTTTAATAATATTTTGCATGAGATCTTTTTCTTATTAGGCATTACCAACACACGTAATTTCTCCATGTTTTCATTCACATTAATAACACTGGCCAAAAAAACGAAACATTTTTTTTGGTGCCGGAAAACGAAGGACTGATTTGGAATAATTTTAATGTGCTGATTCCAAAAATGTCATCAGATTTCGTCCATCGCTCTAGTTTTTGAGATACGGGCTAATTTATTTTTGTTCTGACAAAAGGCATAAGTAAAGAAATAAAAATATCTTTTGAGGTCAAAATAGAAATGTCGTACCTCAAATTAAAATCAAATTAGCCAGATATACCTGGAATTGCCCATGATTCGACCGACCTGCATATACCTGCTTCATTCATCCTCACTCGTTAACCCTTGGCCCATGTTACCTTCTATCTACCTCTGCCTTACCTGGCTCAGTATATTATTGAGCTTTCATGAGTAACGTTGTGCTATTATTTCGTATTCATTTGTGCCGTTCTTTAGTACTAAAACACTGAACTAAAACCATGGCATCCACAAGCAGACGTAGCTGTGTAAATCATCCAAACGTGTTTTGTTATATATGTGGCGAATACATTTTGAAAGAAAGTAGAAAACGTTTTTCTCACTTTGTGGAAAAGGCTTATCAGGAATACTTCGGCGTCCATTTGAGAGACCAGGATAAATCTTGGGCTCCACATTTTGTATGTAAAACATATGCTGAACATTTGCGACAGTGGACCATGGGAAAGAGACAGTGCCTAAAGTTTGGCGTACCAATGATTTGGAGGGAACCACGAAAACATCACAATGACTGCTACTTTTCTCTCGTAAATATCAAAGGTATTAATCGGAACAATAGACACAAATTGACATATTCTCACCTAGGTGATTGTAGTGAAGAACAGGGAGAATGTTTCCATCAGGACATAAAAACTATGGAAGATCGATATCAAGGGCGATGAAATAGCCACATGATGGCCAACTACTGTCCGAGTCTTCAGCGAGACTATCCCAGTAAACTCCATTCTAGAAAGTCGTATAAAAGAAAATTTTGAAGTGATAAGTAATGAATGTGTGTATAGCTACTTCAAAAATATAAAACATAGCCTATCTCAAAAACTAGATCTGACAGACGAAATCTAATGGCTATTTTGGATTCTGCACCCAAAACTTACCCAGGAACAGTTGAAAAATCGTTGGCACCAAAATGGCTGTTGGCCAGTGTAATATATGACTTATTGTAATATGTTAGTTTAAATATAAGTAAAAATTTAACGAAAAGTAAGGAATATTTATGTTAACAGAAACGTAAAACGTATGTGATACACGACATATTTAGATAACATCTAATTACGTTGAACGAGGGGTGATTTTCAAAAATTTGATTGGGTATTCATTATTATGCGCTCTTTAAATTTTTAGTCTGGAATATTACAGCTTATAAAATGTATACTACCATATTGTAATTCTGTAAATATAAATATGTAAGCCACAGCAACCAACAGCAGGCACTGAATACGTTGTAATATTAAACACTACAGGTTAAAAAATTATTTATGTAGACTAAAATACAAGCCTTTCCATCGATTAGTGCAAGTCGGTTATACGATGTACGTACAGAGTCGCTAGAAACTTAGACGAAGTTCTTAAAGTAAGCGATTATAAATTAATGTATTTATAGCAGAAGCTCGTGATTTCCATTGGGTTAGTTTTCAGATCTATTAGTATACAAGACGTTCACCTGAGTAATTGGACTACGAATTTGAAAATGTGGCTATAATAAAAAAAATTGGAACTATAATATAATTTCATTGAAAAATACACCAAAATTGTCTTACGCAATTTATACGCTCCCAAAGGCAAGTTTTATCTCTTACTGTTTTCTAAATATGTTATTGTTTTTTATTTAAAAACATTCTAAGAACAGCCTATATGTTTTTTCTCTATGGCCTTCAAGTTATAAAATCCTGAAATTATAAAATCCTTATACTACCCAGCAGTCTATCACTATATCATAAGTGTCCTACATTTTAGTACAGAAGAATAACAAAGTAGAAATAGTGGTGGACAAGGTATAGTCTTGATTTACGGTGCTCAGATTTGTAGCATTCAGGTTTATTGAAGGATGTGTTGAGCATCGATATTCCCGAGTCATATATAGTTATATGGGTTCCTCACGCCCCTATTTTCAACACTGTGCATTGATGCGCCGCACATAAAGGTGATAGGTGTTTTGATTCACCAGTAAGTCTCCTCTTATTGCAGCTTGGCTTTACCAACTAAAAAATACGATAGTTACTCCGAGAATGTGGAGAGCTAGTGTACAGAGTTTCATCTGCTTAGAACTATTATGTATGAGAGTGTGTACATATAGTGATGTTTTTATTTTTACGTGAATGTTTTATCCTTGAAGACATTCTTGGAAAGAGCAGGCTGAGATATTTTCACGATTGTTTATTCAGTATGTCCATATGTTTTCGATAGTCAGCATAAATTTTCTTTAATCTTTTGAATATTGTATACTATCCTTTATATCCTTAAACCCATTCCATAAAGTTCAAAACAGATTTTATTTCCGTTTTTAGTATAAAAACTCCTTGCGCGTGTCTTCCTTAATTTAGCGACTTTGTGGTACAATATTGGGATTAGAGAAAGAGTGTTGAGAAAGTACATGCCTGGACAGAAGTTTCGCCCCAGAGTGTGGCAATCACTGGCGCTAGGGAGAGAATGCTAGGAGTGTCTGACGGGCTTGGTGAATCCGCGACGGTATTATACACGAAGCACGAGACAATAACAAACCCGCACTCCAAACCACATCACGTTCAAGACCCTCGTGGCATCAGCCATANCGCCGTGACACGCCGTACGTTTGTGGAAAATAACTATTTTAAAAAACCTCTGCGTAGCGCCCGAGCAGCTTACGGCGATTGCCTTAATACACACTTTTCTTAACTGCTATCGTTTTTAATACATTTATATGGCGAGTATCGCGCCTGTGTAGTTGCTAGTTTACGATGAACTGAAAAATTTTGAAATAAACCTTTAGAAAAAGTCGCAGCCATAAGTGCGTCGAATCAAACAGCCAAGATAACACTTGTGCTCTTTACAGTGTTGTCAGGGATGTGTTACGTTGTGTCATGGCTATGTTGTTCAATTTACCTTTGTGGACAGAGTATCCACTATATTATTTCCAGTTGCTGTATGAGCATAAGTGTGAGACTGCGGATATCAGTCAAGCATTAATAAGCTCCCTCCCCCTTCCCCCCGAAGAAAATATTTCATAGTTTCAGTTCATGGTTGCTTGAAGACGGAGGAGGGTGCTAATATTATCATGATAGTCGGATACAACAAGGATAGACAAAAAGAACTTAAGCAGGACTTTGAAAAGCGCTTAGTCAACCATGCACATCATATACCTAAAAAAATTAGTGTGTGAAGAGCTTTGGGCGACTCTTAACAGCGAGCTCTTCAGAGACTAGGAGGGTGAAATGAGGTGAGTAGGGAGTAGCGCTGGAATGAAAGGGTGGGGGAAACGGAAGATCCCCGAGAAAACCAGCAGCATCGTCAGGCACGATTCCCACTTGCGAGTGAACTGGCCGGAGACTGAACCCGGTTCGCCTTGGTGGGAGGCGAGCAGGCTAACCGCTCAGCCACCGTGGCCCCTTACTTAAAAACTGTATTGATAAACATTTCCGCAGTCGTCTATCTAGGTGGCTAGGGCATCAATAGAGAAGGTTACTTGTGTTTGAGTTGTGTTCGTCACAATGTGGAAAACTTGCTCTTTCCTTTATGTCGGTGACAATAAGGTCTCCTTTGTGGTTGTTATTGCTAGGGGACAGGTCGCTAAGGCAATCAAGTACAACATACGGCAGATCTATAGCGTGGAATTCCCGTCATTATAAGTCTACTTCTGCAATACCGATGGGTGGAAATATTGACCTATTGCGGGCAAAGTTGACCTAATCTGCTTGTGACTCTTCAGTTTACCGTATATGTGTCTTGAAACGTTACGTGGTCCACATATGTGAGCCTATTTTCCCATTTGACTTAACGAATGAAAAATGTACTTACTTTACAAATAATGCGTGTAATACCGTCTGCCAAGTCATATATTATCAAAAATGTATTTAGAAAAACAATTTTTTTATTCTGTTGATACAAAATAATATCACTGTATACCAGAGTTACTAACCATGAAGCATATAATTCAGTAATTCGTCAATTTTCTCTCTATTATAAGTCCAACAATTTTTTACGGTTGTTTACTTCGCAGTAAGACTGACCTCGCTTTTTTTTTAGCCTAATTTACTTTGGAAAGGTAGGTTTATGAAATCATGGGAATGCCTCTTTGGCGATGCATATCCCCCCTATTTAACCGCAAACAATTGTAAGAAACCATTTGAGGAATATGACGCCAATAACAGACGTCTGATGCAACCTTTCACTCAAACGTATATTCTGTGTTTATAAAATTACAATTGTGCAAACTTCTCAGTTCGGTGTCATTGTATGAATCCAAAGATTGCGTTATCAATCTGAGTATGATGAAGTGATCTAAACAGCATGTATCAATCCTCCTGAATCAGTTTGTCAGTGGGCATCCGGTAATTGCTCGCATGTTAATAGACCTAATAATTGAGCACAATTTCTTCGCATACTGTAGATGGGAATGTTTGAGTTGTGTAACTCTATGTAGTCTTACCGTACTCACTCGTATGATAACTGGCGTTGCTTAATGCCCGCTCTAACTTAACAGCAAATTATGCTATATTGTATAGATGTACCCCAGTACACAAAGGAAATAACGATGCGACGTCTGTTGTAAATGATGAAAATCAAGTACTTCCAGAGATGACTACATACAAACTGCTGACCCACAACACAAAATGTTTTCAGAAATTTCGATCCGTAGATCAAGCGAGAGGTTTCCTCTTTGTTGAGGGCACGACAGCTCTTTAAACGAGTGTTGCTTTCGTTACACATACATCTATAACATCTCGGTTTGTTTACATTCCACCGATAAATGAGGCCGTCGTACGTCGCACTTCCAAATTATACTTTTATCTTCATTGAAACTCACAAAAATGGTATGTCCGTCTTCAAATTATATACTTTTTTTCTCTCTGAAACGAAACAAAGTGAAGGAAAAGAAGATAAAAATAACTTAGTTTGCACAAAATGGTGCTTGTGGAATCACTTTTCATGGCGACATATCAGTCTTGTTGTGAATTTGGTAATTTGTCTTAATGGGAATAAATAATAATTAAACCAAAAAATGCATGGTTCTGATTTGAGTAACGGATCCGTTGCACCTAATATTAAGTTGTTATAGAAATATGTCGCCGCTAGTTATATGGCGAGGGGTTAATGCCGCTACCTGTCATAAATAAATCTATATTTCAGTAAAGTATGTTGCTCTTTGCCATACGTTTGCTAGTATCAACTTACTACATACTTTTTAGTTATTTAAAATTTATCTCGGAAGCTTATTTTTGGTCTTTATCTCGTAGAGCCGCACCCCATATTTTTGACAAAATGTTTGCATAAATCATAAGTGCGGGTCCAGTGTGTGTGTATATAGACTTTTATATATTTACATATATGTATGTAATTTACAAACCACTACAGTCTTAAAAATATACTTATTAATTATAGAAAGCCGAATTTAGTACAATGGTTTACTGAAAAAAATTTTAGTGACTTTTCGTAATTTTTTCTTTGTATAGTTTCACAGAGTTTGTTCAACAAAGTCAATATCAAATGCACTAGCAACAGTATATTTGCTAATATTCTTTTGGCCAATGGAATTATAATCTTTGTAGTGGGTCGTCATGTTTTATATAAAGATAATATAAAAAATGTTGGTCATGCGTGTTACTTATATTTTATACGAAATGTTTTTAACATCGCAGTATATCAATAAGCTAATCGCAAGCTATAGGTTAACCAAGTATTATTTTTTGAAAATAATTAAAAGAAAATGATTAAGAGCTATAAAAATTGAGATGAACTTTTTCGCAGTGAACGTATAAATAAAGGGCTACTGATTTTAAGTGATTACAACAAGAATTGGTATCACAATTTTTACATATTGCATTCTTATTTTTTAATTTGAGAAAAATTCTTTTTAGAATTTTGAACTAACAGGCCACGGTTAACATATTTTTACATACAGTAATAAATACAGTAATAAATGACCTCAAAGTATATTAAAAGCGAAAGAAAAACGCACTGTCAAAAATAAATCCAAACTGTGTTGTTCACTTGTTTGTGGAAGAAGAACAAAGTTGAACTAAAGACGAGCAAAACCCCATGTTCTCACACCAGTTGTAATAGAGATGGCAGCATTCTGGAGAAATTATTATGAACTGCACTAAATCCGTCACTTGAAAACAAAGGAAAAGAAAGAGTATGTAATACATATATTTCTTTCTACCAACAATTGTGAAACAATGCATCAAAACAGCGCAATTTCTCATGTCATTCTCTTATTCACAATTTCTTGCTTTTTTTTTTTTCGCAGAAAGGCTAATACTGCGAGCTCCCAGGACATGCCACTATCACTTCATCAACGCTTGTTTAGTGCAATGGAAACAACTCGCAGTGCACGAATTACAGAAACATAAAACCAAGAACAGTATTTGAATTATTTGATATACTATCATGGGCTTTTTTTATTTACTAGTTATGTAAGGAACAAAGTCATCACATAAAGCACTGTTCAGGTTTCACATAACAAACTGATAACTGCTCATACAATAATTACCTACAGAAACAACCAAATCAGTAAATTATAATATATTATTTTAAAATACATAATGACAAAGTTTTAAAGTTAAAACCCTTTTAATATTAACAAAAAATAATTTTCTTATAACTTGTGTCAAAAACTATTGTACTTTTTTCTTCAAAAATAGGTTTTTCTATATGTTAAAGTTGCAAATCATATTACAGAGTCAATTTTATAAACAATATTTTTTTTACGTTTTGCCGATGTTGTAGTTTATTTACATAATTTTTCAAAAAAGTTAATTATTTTAAATTTAAAACTTTAAGCTGCATCAGTTATTGATGCAGACGATAGTTTTTGGCATTCAAATATCTTATCAATAAATTTAACCTCATCAAGTTAAGATAACTAGTTCTAATTACGTTCTTGGTGTGCATGTTTCTGGAACTCGTACGCTGCGATAACATTCCATAGCCCTTTACTTTCGCTCACTCGGTATTCTGAAAAAAAAAAACTGTTTAGGAACCCGATGTTTTTTGTCACGTCAACCAATAATTTCACATGCATCTAAATGGCTTACTTAATCGGAGACTCTTTCATTGCGGCTGAGCGGTTAGCCTGCTCGCCTTCCACCAAGACGAGCCGGGTTCAATGCCCGGCCGGTTCACTCCCAGATTTTCGCATGTCGGAATCATGCCGGATTATGCCGCTGGCCCAGGGGTTTTCTCAGGGATCTCTCTTCATTCTGGTGCTGCTCCATACTGATCTCAACCACCCTCATTGACTCTCAAGACCTCGCTGTTAAGTGCTGCCTGAATATCTTCACTCACTCTTTCCTTGCTTAGTGCAATTAGAACTGGAAAGCGGCCTTTTTGCCAAAACGTATTTGTAAGGACTTGGTAGAGTCGAAACATGAAGATATGCCCAACATCCCTGCAGAAATATGGAGTTATTGTCACTGTACATTCTATCTTCAACTAGGCAAAGTGACATAACTGTTTGATGGTGGCTGGCAGGTTGAAGGAATGTTGCACGTGAGAGGCCTAAGAGCGTGGGAGCACTAGGGGCGACCGAGACATGCGCAACAACTCTCTCGTCGCCTCTACGCGCAAAGTACTGAACTTGCCGTCGATAACGCGCCTCTATGAGACTTTCAGAGAAGACCCTACCATTCCATGATGTAATAATAAAAATAAAGGCTTGATGAACCTCCCTTTTCCTTTTTTAATGTTTTGTACCGGAATGTTCATATCTAAAAATGACCGAGAAAATGCACGTTTAAGCAATTTTCCCTATAAAAAAGCACGTCCTAGAGAAAAATTGAGGAACTGAAAAACGTTTATAGACGTTCAACGTTTCTTAAATGCTATTCGTAAGCAGACCTCACTCGGACACTTTGGACGGTTTTTTTTTTAAACGTTTTCTTCTGGAGCTCTGCACACTGTTGGCGGCCTACCCAGGCGGCCTGCCACCTTAGCGAGAACACGTCTTTAAAGTGAGGCCGACACACGTGGTACCAGGACGCAAACGGCGATGCAGCGTACATAACATGATCAATGTCGACAATACAACTTCGTGAATAATATAATGATTGAAATGAAAGCAATCTCGTTCGACCGGGCACGGACTGCGATGTGGGCAAGACCTTGAGTTAGCGTCAAGCATGCGCGAGGTGAGGGTGGGGGCCCACGGCGACTGGCGGCCATTTTGAGCGAGGGCGAGGATTTCCGGCAGCATATCTAGAGGCTCTCGTGAGCTAGCGCTGATTTTTGTGCTAAGTTAAAGATGTAGGTCATGTTTTAAGTCATAAATGTCAAGTATCAATTTTGTTATTGTCTTGTCATTTTCATGTAACAAAGAAAATATTACCCGCTAACGTATACGTGTATACGTGAGGTCCACGGATGTGTCGCCGATACAGCCACGTCCAGATATTCCCTTCACTCTCGATCGAGTTGGGGCCGCAGTGGTGTAGTGGTTAGACTACCCGGTTCACCTTGGTGGGAGACCAAGGTGAACCGGGTTTGATTGCCAGCGGATTTTTCCAGGATTTTTTCTTGTGGGAATCGTGACGGACAATGTCGCTGGTTGGCGCGGGTTTTCTCTCTAGGGTTCCCCGTTACCCCCCGCTCTTTCATTCCAGCGCTGCTCCATTCTCACGTCGTTGCTCCCTCGACCACTCTCAAAACCTGGATGTTAAGAGCCGCCGACATCTCCTCACTCGGTGGAGTTGAGGTGGACACGGCAGCCGACGGAGCTGGCGAGGAGACGCAACTCGGTGAAGGACGACGCGTCTTTGGAACCAGGAGATGGGAGACGACGGTAACCCGCCTTGTGCAACTGGGATCCACCTGTTCCGCCTCGAGTGGGCAATGGTAATTGCCGTGGACTGGCGAGGTGCGAGCACATCACGTAGCGAGCTCTTTCGTGTCGCAAGACGTGTACCATCTCCAGGACAGGAGTCTGCGCGCGTGATGAAAGTTGGTGGCCGTGGAGACCGCCATTCTCGCCCAACACTCCAGCTCATCGCTTCAAGCCGCGGCAGACACTAGATCTTCCCTGCCGCCGTCCAGTCAGTAACCACCAACACAACATCACCAGACACATTAAAATAACGAGCTGGGATGACATCAGCAACAGAACAATGGTCTGCTTTCTCACCTGCAAACCACGAGCTTTTCAAGTCCTTGGTTAGAACTGTAGAGCAGGAATTACCATCAAATGTGTATGACGGATGTTTCAGAGAGCGGGGTCTTCAGCCCGCCGTTGCCACACACCCGCGATATGCATGGCTCAGAGATGGAAGAAAACATTCTCAAAGTCAGTCACGTGTAAATTAAGCTAAGCTTTATATCCCTTTGAACATTCGAGTTTCTGAGATTTTTCATAGGCTTCTGAAACAAATTATTCTCTTGAATGAGTTGCTTACTAGTTGGTCCTTATGTTCTTACTGATTTCCCGCCGTCTCAAAGACCTCAAAGTTCATCGTTCGTCGTTTTTGAAGCGTAGATCGTCACGAAACAAAAGTCTATTCTCACATTGAAAATTCTAGTTGGGAATGTTGGTTTTGTCCTCCCTGAGGTTAGCCAGCCTTCTACCTCATGTATATGCTCAGGCCATTCACGACTACTCTGCTACAAGAAGAAAGACGGTGATGAATTGCATTTTAACCTGTTATCAAAATGCCTACCGGCACTGGCACGTTATATCAGCATATGAACCAGATAATCTTTTAGGGGTAAAGGGAGGAAATTTTTATACTTTCTTGCCTGAATGAATGATAAGGAAAGATATGTTTACACAAAAAATCGGTTTGTTTGCTCGGTTTTAATGTACGATGAACTGTGTATGCATGCAACTTTCCTTCGTCACTTGAAGTCCTTCATGTGAGCACGTGTTGCCTTGCCTTAATACATGGTCGCTAAAACGAAGTTCGACTCTCGATCCGGAGTAACATTTGGATTTGATCTCGGATTGACATTACAAAATGTTGCATTATTTGCTATTAACGCACGACCGGACGTCAACTTGAAATTCGTTTGGATGTGCCCTGCCCATTATGGTACGTCTAAAACTTTATCCAAGCTCCAAGAAGAGTTTACAAAAATTAAATTCCACTTTCGCAGGTTGGCGTTAAACTTCATGTCAGCCCTTGCTGAGAACTTTAAGTACAATCCATCAATTATTGTGTATTTTAGAGGTTCTCGTTACTAATGATGTCCACTTTACAGTTCTCTTCAGCTAATTGTCACCCAAAGTTGTCGCTTGTGAGTTCAACGAAAGGATTTAAGTGTTAACTTTAAAATGAAAATAAACAACGACTATTATGACACGAATTTAAATGCTTCAGGAGCGAGATTACGGAGGCATAATTTTTTACGAGACTGTCCACACATGCTAAAAGTTTTAAAGAAGAATACTTTTTGAAAAGTTTTCATCTGAAAAAAACTAGATTACATAGGATTTAACATATATTAATTTTCAGTGTTTTCAGTTTATTTATTTACACGTAATTGATGTCGGTTTTTTTGAGATAAGATTTTTTTGTATTGTATAAGCACAACTATTTAATTTTACATTACATATTATATTATTCAGATACAAACAATAGCAATTTACACACTTTCGGAATGAAACATCTCGATCACTTCGTCCCAAGCTTCATTCTCCTGCTATATTCCTGTTGGTTTTACATTTGTCCTTTCATTTTAACTGATTAATGCAATAAGCATACTCTATTACATTGAAGTGAAATTACAATTAACGATATTCTCAAATTAAACTCTTAAGAAAACAACATTTTTTTGACATAGGTCATTGAGAACATTATCTGCTAGCCAATAAGAATGCGTGTTATACCATGACACGCCAGAAGTCTGCAGACGGTGACACGGTCTGTAAACCATATTTATCCTAAGAGAATTCTTCTTTTACAAGCAAAACCAGAAGGAGTCTTGATATGCAGGGTTTATTATATGCAAGAAGTTTTCTACACAATTACTTAACGTTTTCGTGATGCTTTGTAGAACAAAGGTGGCTGAACTTGCCAAGAAGTCATAAAAGTTATAAAACTCTGATTTTATATATAAAAATAATTGCTACTGTGTGTATTTAAGTCAAAATATAAAGTTGATGCTATATCTAACAATCACAAAGGTAAAATATGAAAGCCGTGTGGAAGATAATACAATGTGTTCTCTTAGAGGCTGTTTGTGTAGTATATTTAAATACCTCCATAACACACAATGTGAAATGAGTAACGAGATATACTATACATTCGGGCATGTCTGCGTAGCTCTGTGTTGCTAAGAAATACTCTGGAAATGTCAACAAACATGGAGAACACAAGACGGTTTGCTAGCCGCTGCCTTCTCACATCCCAGCGTGTGACCTCAGAAGCAGCTGGGACTGAGTGACCTGTCACTTTAGTCCATACTTCGGCGCAAGCATTTGTGTTTTCAACTGTCATTTCTGTAATCTCTCACTATGTTATCTTCAATTAGTCTAACAACGTGTCATCAGTTTTCGCATGGCAATGATTTATATTCACCCATGTGGGTGGGTACAACGTAAAAAAAATATAAAATCAGTAATTATAAAACAAAGTTCATAACAGAAATTTCAGGTAGCTAAATATGGAGATTAAACGAAATATCTCAATTGTTTTCTGAAAATGCATGTGTTTCCTCCAAATATTATTTCTTACTTTAAATTTTTATATATTTGCGGAAGTACATAAGAGTAAATCAGAAACATCCTGTATTGTACAATAAATGTTTAACTTTTGTCTGTGCGTCGAAGTCCGTTCCGCTTTTTCATTCGTTAATTAGCACGCTCAGGTTGGTAATGGGTTTCGCCAACACACTTCGCGCTTGTGTAACAAGACGTTTAAGCAAGCACATGTTGTTGATAAACGACTGCGCCTCCTTTCCACTCTGCAAGCACGTTTTTTCCCCGTTACTTTTCCGAGAAAAACCAACAAGGTTCTCGTTACCACACGCTTTCACCCAGAAAAATAATGGCACTTGGTTTGAAAACTTTGTTTTCTCAATTATTGCAAGTGGGCTGCAAAGTAGTACCCGTACTAAACTCAGCTGTTTATAGTAGAGCTCTAGTTTAAAGTTATCTCGACAGACATATAACTATTCCATTGTCTTATCGCATTCATGAACTTCACTAGTTTAACATTCAATACGGCAAAATGATACGTGCAAGATGCAGCAACACGTAAAATAAAATAAATAATATCCGTCTTACAAACAATAATATTTTCTGTTCGCAAAAATGTGGCACAATGTGATGCCATTTTGTAGTCGTAAAAACAGTAGACATGTAAAGTATTATTTGCTTTATTGTTTTAAGATTAATGTCGCCAAATTAAAGTGTTTAATAGCAACATAATATATATACATACATGTGTGTTAATTACATGATCATTGCCTGTCTCTGGTGTATTTGGCAATGTAAATATCTCCGCATGGAGCAGACTGTGCTAGAGGAGATTCCATCACTTGTTTACTTTGATGCACTATGTATACTAAAGTAAATAAATAAAAATATCTGGTCCGCATACTCATTAAGTTGTGAAGTACGTATTAAAACCTAATTAATTATGCCAAAGATTTTTTTTGAGAGTGGATAATGTATACTTAGGGAATGTATATATTCGCGAAGTCATTCGATGACATGTTGAATGACTTTACCGGGGCCGCGGTTAGCGTAGTGGCTAGAAAGCTCACTTCCCACCAAGAAGAAAAGGAACCGGGTTTGATTCCCGGCGTTGTCAATTGTCGGGAATCATGCCGGACGATGCCGCTGATCGTCGAGTTTTATGAGGGATCCCCCTGCATCCGACGCTGCTCCAATATTCCGTTGTTAAGATGCGCTTCACCTTTCTTTCCTAGGTAGTACATTCCAGGATAGAAAAGTGCTCAAACGAGGCTTTTGGGATGATATTTCGGTGCTAAAATTTAGATGACTTATACCTTTTTCTTCGTTATTGCACCTTGAAATGATACCGGCACTGATCAAATGAGCTGCACGCTTGACGACTGCACGCCAATTCAGTGTTTTGCGCTTACAGGCGACGAAGAAGCTGATGTGAATGTCAGTATCGCCCTTCGCATACTCGTATTTAATTACGTCAGATGCGCAAAGTAGTTTGTGTAGGACGGATGCTGATGGTACTGACTGTCACAAATATACATTACGTTTTCTCTGGTTTATTTGTATACATTAAATGCAATATTATTTCTAGCAAAAAAATTTTACGTTCATTAGTTTCCAAGTAAACACATCTCCGAGTCACGAATTTTTTTTTTTTTTATACACGAATATAATAAAACAATGCCTTTTCCAAAAAACAAATGAAACTAAATAGTGCCATTTTAATTTCTTTCAAAATAGGCTTAGAAAAATCATAGGTAAAATTTAGGGACAACCATATGTAAGCTTAAATAAAAAAGTCAGTATTAATTACGGAATTGAAGCAAGGTCTGTGATTGGTTACAGATATACGATGAAATGATTTGTTACACTTTACTCCAGTGCGAGTTACGTGATTTCTGCNAGCTTAAATAAAAAAGTCAGTATTAATTACGGAATTGAAGCAAGGTCTGTGATTGGTTACAGATATACGATTAAATGATTTGTTACACTTTACTCCAGTGCGAGTTACGTGATTTCTGCAATAGAGTTAAGCTCAGGCTGGGAGAAAGCTGCGTCAGTGGACACAGCCAGGAAATAATAGACATTTTCCTATACAAAAGCACAGTTTGCTTTGAAACAAAACACTTCGCGGCATACACCCTATGTCTTGTTCCCGTGTAGGTATAAGTAGAGTGACTTACGTCTAACTACTCTACATTGAAATATAGTCTACGTAACTTTATACCGCTCGTGTTCTTCGAAAGTTAAAGCGCATTATGTATGATTTTTAACTTGTTGCATACGGAGGTGAACATACTTGTTGTACTCAGCTTGGCTTATTTCAGGTAACAGTAAGAGCCATTATTAGACTGGTTGAACTATCTTTGGCGTAATTAAGTAAGTAAAAATCACCCAGACTACAATAAATAAGGCACGGAAATTGGCACAAGTGTAAACAAGAATGTTTCACGATTATCTGAGCACTTTTGAAAATATAGTTTACCTTATTAGACTTCGTTCTTCACATAACGTTCTCTTTTGACGGTTCAGATACCAACGTTACGGACGAACTTTAATAATAGTATGCATTTGTCGATTAATGTGTGAAATTTTAGAAATACAAAAATCTAATAAACAGTATGATTAATTCTGTTAAATTCATAAACATTAAATAAATAAAGCTCAGTCACCAAAATATCAAACATCTAATGTCACGTTAGGAAATAAAACAACTCTCTTTCTTAATTTGCCGTCAGCATTAACGAAATTACTCTTAGTTTTTTAACATATTCAGTGAGGAGATTGTTTATAGTTTTTAAGTGTTAATCTTAAAAAGTGTTAAATTATTTGTCAATCATTTGGGGATTTTTTTTGTGTAGGAAAGGGTTAGAGGAAACCCAACTGAGTAACTCGAGGTATTCAAGTAGTGCCTACATTAGAGAAGCGAAAGACTGTTCCGATGATAGAAACTTAGAATAGCACGAAAACACAACTGCAATAGTACCGGTTCCCTTTACGTTTACCACATGCGACAATTCCTGACAGGATAGGATTCAGCCGCAGAAGAGAGAGTACAGTGTGCTGGACGCCAGACTACGGCGAGATAAGACGGTTCTGCAAAGTCGCCGTCACTAAGACATCAGCAACGTTCATAGTCACAGTGTAGCGACGTGTCACTGCCCGCCCATAAGTTTTATGGTAATGTTTTAAGTACAGTTAAATTAGCATACAGTATACAGACTGAGTATAAAAAAATACCCCAAATTTCAAGGTATATGATATCAAAACCAAACAACCTATCAATTAAACCGTGAAACCATGAAGTTTGTGAACCATAAATTCAAAAATGTTCAATGTGACCACCATCAACGGCCCGAACTACATCTACGCGATAGTCAAACTCGTTCCACGCTCTTGTCAGCATGCCCGGTGTTACGGTTTAGATGGCGTTCGTAACTCTCGATTTGAGGTGGTGAGGGGATAGTGAGCTTGCATTTGACACGACAATGTGAAGGGGACGGTCTNGTTCGTAACTCTCGATTTGAGGTGGTGAGGGGATAGTGAGCTTGCATTTGACACGACAATGTGAAGGGGACGGTCTGATGTTTCCTTTATGGTGCGCCACCCCATTGGCACCTAGCTGTTCGCGGATACCAGAACGAGACGTTGCCGCAACGCTAGATTGGTCGAGGAGCAGCTGGTGACCAGGCTCTTTATCACTGGCCCCCAAGAAGCCCGGATCTTACCACGTGCGATTTTTTTCTATGGTGGTTCATAAAGGATTAAGTGTTTCGTCCACCATTGCCGGCTAACATTGACAACCTCGAAACTAGAATTAAGGACGCCATCCAAACCGTAACACCGGACATGCTGACAAGAGCGTGGAACCAGTTTGATTATCGCGTAGATGTCGTTCGGGCAGCTCATGGTGGTCACATTGAACATTTATGAAGATATGGTAATTAGGTTTCACAGTTCCGCGGTTCATTTGATTGGTCAATCAAGTTTGTAGGTTGTATCGTTTTGATATTATAGACCTTCAATGTTGGGGTATACTTTTATAATCATCCTGTATTTACTAACTCATAAAATACAGTTGTAATACTTATTCGGAATATTACTTCTCATTTTCACGTAGCTTGTAAACTAATAACTATTGGTAACTTAGTTACGCCGATATTCGTTTTCCACATGTTAAAACATTCTAGATACGTCTGTGTCACAGGCCGGAATAGTTTAAGATTGTCTGTTGCGTGTCACGGTTACACTGAGTGTTTCCACAATGAGAGTGCCTTATGAATCACTTTCATTTTGGCTCTGTACTCATGTTTACAAGCTGTATCTCTCCGGGACTGGACGCTATCCGTCACTGATCTGACCGCCCAGCCACGCAAGTGTGACGCCGTTCAGTGAACACGACCTCGCTACTGCGAACAACCTGTATCCGTCTATCGTAAACAACGTGGATAGGATTGGAGTTTAGAACACTCTTTAGTAAATAAGTGCTTTGAGATGATTGTATACTTCTTTTAATCTATTTTAATGAAATTTTATTAAATCCAAAAAGGTAAAAGTATTTTATTCTAATACTAGTGCTTTTCTGTATAAAATTAAGATATAAGTAAACGCGTTCAGCACAGTTGACCATATGACTTCGACAGTTGTGTTGGTTTGGCGTAGGTAGATGTTTGGGTATTTACGCAGAAGACGAAGACTCCGTCTACCTCAGCTTCAATCTGTGCCATTGTCTGTGAAAACCTCTACCAAGAACGCGAGGTTAACAAGCTCTCACAAAAGTTCAACAAAAAATGTTAGAAACGTTGAGGTAGAAGGACATGTCTCTCGAGCTAAAGGCCTTAAGGTGGAGGCGTCCATTTATCTTTAATTCTTTTTACAAATCTTCGTAATCAGTTTTTATAAGTGGACATTAAAAATCAAAGCTTCTCATGACGTAGAAGAAAACATAACAGCATTTATAAAGTTTGTACGTTTTCAATTACGTCAATATTTTCCTGTCTGAGACAAATATTGCTAAATATGGAGGAACGTTTGATTACGGTTATAGATCTTAAACGAATAACAAGAGAACAAGAAGTTGGAATTTGAAATAATTCTTAAGACGTTCCCTGCGAATTGACAAGCTTGGTTTTTAAATAAGCAATCTGGAAATTATTTTATTGAGGAAAATACGTAGATCCAAGATGGTGACGATACCTCTCCTCTTAAAAACCTCTTGGATGACAAAAGTAACTGCTTTCTCTTTCGCTCTGGGATTTGTTTACTGCTGCGTTCGAGTTATATGGGACAGAATGTTGATTTTCTTTCACTGGTCGGAGGCCATCCATCTAGACCGGCTAATTTCCTCTGCTGGGATCTCTAACAGTCTCTTTCTCTCTCTAATTCCCCTTCTCTTCCGCCCTATTCTGATTCCTCTCTAGTGTCTGCGAAGAAAGAGCCACACCATTGTCACTTTCCAAGATGGCTTTATTGGTGTGCGGTTCATCCTGCTATTCCTCCGTCTGTGTAGCAGGCAGCTATATTCACCTGAGCTCATACCTCACTGGCAATACTTGAGAACGCTCTGTCTTGTCTGTGTTAAGCTGAGCATCAGTCTGATCGACTGAGGCTTTCTCACATGCAGCTCCTTGTGCAAAACGATCAACTACCTTCCCTTTTCAGTCGGACTGTCCCGATGCAAGTCCTTTAAAGCAAGCCCATTGAGATGTTTCTATCCACAATGTGATAGGAATAATGTGTTTATTGTGTGCAATATGAGGCACGTGTACTCAGGACTGACAACACTCACTGACATGCAATACAGCAGTTTAAACAGCAATACTCGAATGTAATACGATCTTGTTCCACTACAAAACTCTGGAAAACGTCCATTATTACCTTACAGCTTTTATATTTAGCTTTCCACAATAAAATCTCTACTTTAGGCGATTTTTCAGATCGTTTTTAAAACAATACAATGCATAAGTGCAAAAAGTTTCAAGTTTTCTTTTAAGGTATTATATATAAATGGTCAAATAAGAGATAATTAATGGTATTTTGCATGAACGAATTCACTAGAGAAACGTGATTATAAATACTATGCCGCGTCCGAATCCGCCGGAAGTACTTTCATACTCACGCGTACCTGTCGCCGGAAGTGACATCATTGTTGTCCGATTTGCAATTATACAAGTTAACAAACATGTATACACCTCGCTTTCTTGCGGCTTACCTGTGCCGCCATTTTGAGATTAATTTAATAGATTACATTTGATTTTCGATATGATTATTTTATTTAAAGACTAATAGGGCAACATCACTATTTCAAAGTCATAGAATTTTGAACTAAGTAAACAATTATAAAAAGATACACCTTAAAAAAATTATAAACAATAAATTCGTATTACGCCTATCTTTTCATAACAAACAGAAACAAATGTAAAACAAGCAATAAAAATTGCAAATTTACTTACAATCAACATGACAATACATTTTATGTAAATTAAATTGAAATAATATTGAATCCTTGATTTAACCCTACAAATTTCGGCAATTACCAAGTTCTTTACTGAAATGCATGTTAAATAACAGGAATTGGCCGGGAAATAGCTGTCGTTGAAGCCAACAAGGTTGCCTGTCCGAATTCATCAAGTATGGCGCCAAGGGTCTGCGAAGTATACAAGGGTGCAAGTACACTAGTAGACACATGAATTCGGGCACAGAGTTTGGCAAAATTTGTCAGTAGAGGTTTTAACATCGACATTCTAATATTTAGTAGTATTTGTACAGTGCAAATTTTACTATTTGATGGTACGAGGGACAATCAGTCATACGTAATGATTTTGTAGTTTCTTTAACATAAGCGATAAATGTATTAAATGACTCAACGGCTCTTAGGATATATATTTATATCATCGCTCGAAACACTACCATGCTATTGAAAGCAGTCTGCCTGTGTAACTCTTACTTCTAGAGAAACTGGATGAGTGGAAGTGTTAGTGATAAAACGTCACTACTATTTGTAAATGCCACAACAAATGTCGGATCACTAAGTGCTATGACCAGTATTAACTGCCGTGCTTTCCATTTGAAAACAATTTGCAGCGCTTCTGCTACTTTGTGCAGTTGTACCAACACTGCAGTGTGGCGTTTGACGCAGAAAGCCTCGCACAGTTTCCTTAATTGTCCTCCAAAGTATTGAAAGAAGAACAGCATTTCGTTTGAAAATGCAGTAAATAAATTAATGGCTTTGAATATTACTACAGCTTTATTCCTGACCCTTTGATCACTTGGGGACTTGGATATAGACAAACTTGAGACAGACTGTAGTAAAGACAATGAAATATATGATCGCCACTGTCTGCATTTTTTGAAAACCACCACAGAGTTCTGAAGTCATTCGTGGATTTGTCTGTTGCGATTCCAATACGATCTGTTATATTTATATTTAAATCCTGTATCATACTAAAAACCATGTAACGTAGCCTTAAACCAATTGGTTTTTTCTAACTGCTAGTCGTTATCTTGTTCGTGCTCTTCTTGTTAACATATATTTCGCGAGGATAATAATTACCCTCGTTTCCTTGAATCAATACAAACCAAAATTATGAGGCTGTTATAAGCATACCCAATATAAGAGACAGTTGAGAGATGAGTGACACATCTGTCATACAACCACACGACCATCGGGGATATAATGGATAGAGATTTCAAAGAAATATAATCTTACATAAATTTAAATAATGGTTTTTTATATATTTTTTATTCAGCTTTCAAACTGTCTTATACTTCAGAGAAACATCGGGATGTTTCCACAAAAGAAGTCTTAAGTGATTCGAATTATTAATCAGGTAAATATTTTTTAACCAACCCCATGCCCTTCATTAGCATGCTAATGAGTTTTCATCAGGAAAACCATATTTATATTATTCATGTTGTGAATTAGTTATGCATTAAGCATTGAGATGTTACTCCTGCACTACATGCTATAACTCAAGAGGCTGTTTCTAAAAGTAAATAATTAAAAGCTTAAATCAACAAACAGAAAAAATACGCAATGGTGAGAAAGACACATCCTCAAGTGAATAGTGGCCACTTCAGTCGAGAGGAGGAATGCAGTAATTCTGTTGCATTGCTGGTGTTAAAACTGTTGTAGAAACATCCATGCAGACTCACATGCACATGCTTTTTGGTGACTGATTATATCGTCACTATTAAATTTTGAAGCTTAGTATTTTCATTAGAATTTCTTAGCGTACAGAATGGAGACGTGATAAAATTTAAAGTTGGTCTAAGTAAGTGCTTTTGTGTTAATAATATATGTGTTTATGTCTGCGTACATAAATGCACATAGTGATTAGCTTCCAAATATAAATTGGCAACTCCGTAATATGTTTACCATATTTATTTTAATCCCAGGAAATGCTGTGTAAAAAACGTATTTTTCTTGGGCTCTATTAAAGAAGGGCGGCGTACGCCCCCTCCGCCATGCCCTTCAACCCGCCACTGCGCAAGATACGTGTTAAACAATAAAAAATATTACGCGTTGTTAACACGAAAATTTCGTTTAAGCTTTGACGTATCCAAAAATAATCAATTACGTTTCATTGTTTTGCTCGAACGGATCAAAGCTTTTCATAGCGTGCAGACAATTAATTTCATGACGTATTGTTTCTAGTATATAAAAACAATTTTTTTTCACATATAAACTATGTTTTATTTCTGTGTACTAGTGAACACTTGAGTTTGCTTCTATGCCGGAGAATGCAAATTATATTTTAATGAATGTTTTTTTACATTAAAAAATATTACAGAAGCCGTCAGCATATAAGCAACGCTTAATCCATTCAGACTCAATGAACGCAATTGTGTACATTATGCACGTTTAAGCAAATTCTGGTCTGTAATGATGAATGTTATAACCTGTGGGTAAATGATTCGCGAACAGTCTTACTTATATAGGTCATTTATTCATATCACTGAAGCCGAGCAGTGACAATGAAACAGGTTTTGTAGTAACTTGAGAACAGCAAAACCTGAAACTATAAAATAAAGTGTATAATAAAGCGTTAGAAAAACCATGAAAACTTAATATAGTTATTAAAGAAAAATGTAAATAATATTTATAAAATATGTGTGAAATGTTAGTGAAGAGATCTGCACGGCTATTAGCATCGTGAGCCGACGAGAGCGACATGAGGTGATTGTGGAGCAGCACCGGAATGAAGGTGCAGGGGAAACGGGAGATACCCTAGAAAACCCTCTGGCTATTCAAATGCTTGTAAGACTAAGAATTTGCATATTTGTAAAATTTTTACTTGGCTAACAATTTCCTACTTCCCACGTCAGGAATGTCAGTTGCTCGCGACGTACGGACTGACTTCCACCTAACGGTGGCAGACACATCACGGTTTAGCCCGTATTCGAACCCGCAACCTTGTTGTTGGGAGAAGCTGTGATCTGCTCCTTAACGGAGTTCGTATACTGCAGCAACGATCTCTTTGGAGATCTACAGCTTCAAGGAGACGTTTAGGCCTGGAACTTTGTTGGTATGCAGCTGCCATCATTTCTGGGATAAGGGAAGTAGACGTCAACATTAGACTGAATGCAGTCGTGGCAAGGAGGTCTTTCTAAAATTTTCACTTCCAACAGGTCAACTCACCTGAGAACGAGACGTTGCTAGCGTGAAAAATCGGAGTGTGGCTATGTTGAGGACACTATTGTAGGTTTGATGTGACTATGACTGCATTAGCGTGCAATGTTTTCTTTGGGATATGGAAATTAAATGAAAGTAACGAAAAGGATTCTTGCCTTTTTATAACTTCAATTTACNTAATGTTTTCTTTGGGATATGGAAATTAAATGAAAGTAACGAAAAGGATTCTTGCCTTTTTATAACTTCAATTTACATATATAAAGACGAGACCTTTCGTTTGGCACAAAAATCAGCGTACTGGCACATAGAAGTCGCGAGAGATGCCCAAAAATTTTCTCCGACGCCCAAAATTGCCGCCAGTCGCCGCCGGCCTCCACCCACTCGCGCATGTGCGACGCCAGCTCAGCTCATACTTGCATAGTAGTCGTATGCCCGTTCGAACGAGATATTGTTTATTTCAATCGGGTCATTAGTCACGAAGATATAGTGTCAGAGTAGATCAGCCTGCAAACGTTACACCCACGCTTCTCTCTTGGAACCACATGAGTCGGTCTGATTTCAAAGACNCAGAGTAGATCAGCCTGCAAACGTTACACCCACGCTTCTCTCTTGGAACCACATGAGTCGGTCTGATTTCAAAGACGTTTCCAAGTCGAAAGCGCGCAACGCCAAAACAGAACCCGCTAAAGCGTGTCCGTTGTTGGGAAACAGAACTCTCAGCTCTAAGAATAGAGATGGGGTCGTCATACTTCGACCACAACCTGAGACAGGACAAAGTCTTAACGCAGTCAGCTTCTCTCTGGCGCCAGGGACCGAGCTTCAGACTCCTTGAGAACAGTCGACAACCATGAAAGTGGGTGCTTATTTTTGTCTTAGTAAAGAGGTTCTCATCGCGTGGCATCTCGCACGGTTGCCTTTCACCGATCGCCGTTCGCGTAGTGCGATTAAGCGCTACCGGGAGACTGCCTGCTCTCTCTCTCTCTCTCTCTCTATCACACGACTCGCCGGCTACCGCACTTTCTCCCGGCGCCAGAGATGCGCCACACTTGTAACAAGGTATTGAGGTGGCCGCAGTCGTCGAAGTTAGCTACTGTCCGCGCCAGACGTCGTGCCACTTGGGCTACAATAACTTGACGGAACACTCACGGCCAGGCGCTGCAGCGGGCTACGTTAGTAACGGCACGGTCATCTTTAACAAAGACATTTCCCAAGATTTCCATTAAACCTGTGTCGAGGTTCTCCTGCACTCTAACTATCCATTTTCTACTACCCTATAAGGCGCAGGAAAATAATAATTTTTTTCATTTGCCCCTCTTTCTCACACTATCAAGCGAGTTTATTTGTTTTCTCTTGTTGAAGAAAGACGACAAGTGGCACCTTTGTGGATTCTTGGTATTGCATTAATGTCAAAAGACTTTACAAAAGAACATAAACTTGTACATAACGTTTTCAGGTCAGGTAGTACATGGCTAGAGCTCTGCACGCAGTTGTTTCCCTATCCCCCGGCGAACCCCCACAACATCACTCAAACAAGTACCATCACGTGTGGCGCGGACAGTATTGACTGAGGGTTCGTTCACCTTCTTACCAGGACGCATGTAGACGCAGTGCAAATATCTGACAGCCATAAAATGTAATTTATTGTGCCTGGTATTATGGAAATATACGTCAATCTATCTACACTCGTTCCACCCTTCTGGTCTTCCCAGTTCATGGAATGAGGAGAAACATACACATTTGACATTTAAAAAAATTAAATACAAATATCTTGTGAAAAAAAAGGCATAAACTTGGTCTAAAAGGAACAGTAGCGTGACTAAATAACGTACATCGTAAGAAGATCCCGAAAAGACGATTGTCGAATGTCATGATGTTATGTAGTGCTACTCCAAGATGTGGAAGCCATCTTCGTCCTACGAGGACTGTGTAGTAAAGATCGTATTTTATTGTCTTGGAACGTTGTGGTCGTCGTAGTCTGTATGGGCGGCGGGGTTGTGTTATCAAACTACTCGCCTCACCTCAAGGCCAACAGGGATTCATTCCCGACAGGCTTACCTAGATTTTTTAATGTGTAGAACGAGGCGGACGTTGCCGCTGGCCAGCGGGTTTTCTCAAGTCACTCCCTTTACCTCCGCCTTTGCTTTTCCATCTCCGCCTCTCTCCAGCCTCACTGGTTCTCATGACCTGCCTGGTAAGCGCAGGCCACAACAACCACATTCAGGGTTGTGGAAGGTAGTATCAGGCGGTGGAGCTTAGCAAGTGCTTCAGAAGGCGATGTCGCTTGGCCAATGTNCTCAAGTCACTCCCTTTACCTCCGCCTTTGCTTTTCCATCTCCGCCTCTCTCCAGCCTCACTGGTTCTCATGACCTGCCTGGTAAGCGCAGGCCACAACAACAACATTCAGGGTTTTGGAAGGTAGTATCAGGCGGTGGAGCTTAGCAAGTGCTTCAGAAGGCGATGTCGCTTGGCCAATGTGGAGTCGTCCTGCGAGATGGGGGAGGTGATGGGGTTACAGTCACGTGAGCATTTGGAGTACAATTTAGTGCTGAAATTGTTGATAAATTTTCAAGTAAAGGTACAGCAGACATTTCATACATCGGCTTGACATGTGTGGCGATGAGTACGCCAAGCAGAATCAACAGGACTTTATTGTACATAGTACTTTCTTATGTAGAAACAGACATTAATGAATAAGCGGTTAAGCGAATAGTTTTTTCATCGGAAGCCCATCATTCCACTTTCTGTCTTGCATATAAAATATATTCAAAACCAAATATACTAGATATGATAAAATGTAAAAAAAATCGCTTTTGCTTACATTGCATTACAATAGCCTAGACCCTCAGCTTGATATGTTACATCAATTACATTTGGAGGTATATTTAATATAATATTGCGCACAGGATTTATTACTTTATCACTAAATTATTTTAGATATCTTGGTGTTGAAAAATTAGTGACATAGTTTATTAACATGGAAATAGTGACACTAAGTGTTATTAGGAATGTTCGCTTTGCTGATGGTTGCTGAAATGCTTAGCAAATGGAAGCTGAGTGTAAAAGTCAGACGCACAGTACACGTAGTGCAGGGATGTCTTGTGAACGAACCAATCATTAAGAGCCTTAGTTGTCCGTGCTAGGACAGGCGAGTGTGGCCATGCTTGTTCTCTTAAAGGCAATCTCGCGCCGCCATATTGGATCCTTGGCTTTTGTAGCCTGTTTATTGTTTAGAAAAAAAGAAAATTCCAATAGTACCTCCATACCCCACTACATTGCTGTACAGACAAGACAAGGAGNGAGATGGGGGAGGTGATGGGGTTACAGTCACGTGAGCATTTGGAGTACAATTTAGTGCTGAACTTGTTGATAAATTTTCAAGTAAAGGTACAGCAGACATTTCATACATCGGCTTGACATATGTGGCGATGAGTACGCCAAGCAGAATCAACAGGACTTTATTGTACATAGTACTTTCTTATGTAGAAACAGACATTAATGAATAAGCGGTTAAGCAAATAGTTTTTCCATCGGAAGCCCATCATTCCACTTTCTGTCTTGCATATAAAATATATTCAAAACCAAATATACTAGATATGATAAAATGTAAAAAAAATCGCTTTTGCTTACATTGCATTACAATAGCCTAGACCCTCAGCTTGATATGTTACATTAATTACATTTGGAGGTATATTTAATATAATAATGCGCACAGGATTTATTACTTTATCACAAAATTATTTTAGATGTATTGGTGTTGAAAATTAGTGACATAGTTTATTAACATGGAAATAGTGACACTAAGTGTTATTAGGAATGTTCGCTTTTCTAATGGTTGCTGAAATGCTTAGCAAATGGAAGCTGAGTGTAAAAGTCAGACGCACAGCACACGTAGTGCAGGGATGTCTTGTGAACGAACCAATCATTAAGAGCCTTAGTTGTCCGTGCTAGGACAGGCGAGTGTGGCCATGCTTGTTCTCTTAAAGGCAATCTCGCGCCGCCATATTGGATCCTTGGCTTTTTTAGCCTGTTTATTGTTTAGAAAAAAAGAAAATTCCTATAGTACCTCCATACGCCACTACATTGCTGTACAGACAAGACAAGGAATCTATGAACTCATAATTAGTAACAATATTACTTCTACCAACATTTGGCTAAATCTATATTGTGACATAAATACGCGTTCGTGGTTCATACGTCGTGTCTGTTCTGCAGTGCAAGGCCAATACCTAGTCGAGAACACGGGCAGTTTTGGAATGTTATTGGTTAAAATATAAACCAGATAGATATACCAAGAATTCTGTTTGGCGTGGGAAGAGTGCCCTTAGATCGCGGGGTCGTTCTTACACTCCGCCTGCAATGCCGTATCACCACATCTGTATTTGTTTCATTTTACACAAACATTTCGAATACTTACTTACTGACGTAATCAAAGACAGGCAAGTCAACAGTTAATTGTGTACGTCACGTCAGACGGCAATTCTCTTAGTATATTTGCCGGCGCAGTAGTGACTCGAGCCAAGCGGGCGGGCAGCTCACACACGCTAAGACAAGCTCCAGGGAATTGCATGTCCTCATTTTAGCTCGCTCTTGACCACCTCAGTGTCCACTTGGTTCTCGCGACTGAGTCGTGACTTCGGACAATCGCCGCGCTGGCTCCAACTCCTGGCCACTGAGAGAGACACTCGTCATTGGGAGTGCCCTTCAGTCATGATCAGTGTTTCCATCACGCTACTGTGCGTGTAAAGGTTCATTGCTACGCCGTCTCCTGACTTCACCGCATTGAAAATAAAACAATTAACATTCGTAACCGTTCCTGCATTTATAGCCTACTTTGCCGTGTATGTGCNTTGCATGTCCTCATTTTAGCTCGCTCTTGACCACCTCAGTGTCCACTTGGTTCTCGCGACTGAGTCGTGACTTCGGGCAATCGCCGCGCTGGCTCCAACTCCTGGCCACTGAGAGAGACACTCGTCATTGGGAGTGCCCTTCAGTCATGATCAGTGTTTCCATCACGCTACTGTGCGTGCAAAGGTTCATTGCTACACCGTCTCCTGACATCACCGCATTGAAAATAAAACAATTAACATTCGTAACCGTTCCTGCATTTATAGCCTACTTTGCCGTGTATGTGCNATCACCGCATTGAAAATAAAACAATTAACATTCGTAACCGTTCCTGCATTTATAGCCTACTTTGCCGTGTATGTGCGTCGGTGTGTACGTGTGTGTGTGTCGGTGTGTGCGTATGTGTCCGTGTGTAAGTGTGTGTGTGTCCCATCTAAAAACTTTTAAACGCGCAAACGTAATTTCACCGAACTCAGTAGTACTTAGTAAGGGTATCTGACTTTTATAGTTTTTGACCACGCCGCGTGCTTATTTTCAAAATGGCAGCAATTAAAACACTGATATGGTTATGACATATCTCGGGAACCATACAAACGCTTTAAACCCAATTTTGTATTTTAATGTTACCTTACGTAGGCATTGCATTTAGAAGTGCGTATTGTTCTTGGTCAGCCATTTCGATAGATAGAACATAAAAAAATAAAGTTTTTGCGTTACATCTCGAAAATTGTGCAGCTGTTTCTTGCAAAATTTGGCACATAATTCATACAACTGTTGGCCATGTAAACTTACGTAAGTAAAATGTATTAAGCACTTGTTTTTAAGATGGTGCCCATACAAATAATTTAGGTTTATTTGGTGAAGCTACC
>NQII01009676.1:0-11333 GCA_002778355.1 Clitarchus hookeri | reverse complement strand
CGGCGACACTACGCATACCCTCCGCAGTCGGAGAGGCGTCAGTCTTCTGGTAGCCATCTGGCTGAAGTGCGGTAATCGGGCATAGTCTCGTGCAGCGTGGGACATCAGCGGAGAGCACGGTAGACGATTGTTCATTGTAGTGTTGGCGGACGAGAGGGAGGGGTACTCGACGACGGGCTACTCTGCATGGGAGCGCTCGGAGCCCTTTGGAACATTCCGGACTGGTGGAGTGTTGATTGAATTAACGTTGGACTGTATGAACATGTGATATGGATTTCATTGATAATATTGGAACTCTCAAATAAGGACTCATATTGTATATAATAATTCATTAAATTATGATGCATTGTTTATTGGGATTGATTTCAGTTAATCGATTACATTAATTTCATTGAGGTGATTGTAAAATGTATTGATTGGATGTTTTAATTGTAAATCACAAGTGGTAGCAGTTTATTGTGAGAGATTGAGTAGAGAGTATTTTATTTGTAGTTATAGTAAACAAATTGGCAAACGTAATTAACTGTTTCATTTATTTAAGAATCCCATCACTTGAAGAACCTGGTTGGGCCCAATGACTTTGATGAAATGTAACTGTATGTCTTTCGATTATATGTGAATAGATTGTATGTAATAAGCATTGATCTGCTCGATAAAATTCAATTTTCTTTCAGAAATTACTAAAAATTGCTAACTAATCGTAAAAATCTGCAGTTCACAGGCGTTTTTATACTTCTGAGAAACATAATCAATGAACTGTGGCAATGCGAAACTTTCAAAATATATACAGTTTAAAGAAAATAATCCAACCCTAAATGTTATTAGTTTTTCCTCGTTCGTCCTAATTTCAGCGAGAACATTATATATATGTACGTCAAGTTTAATATGTGAGCAGACAACATCGCGAAAATAATAACAAAAATACGAAAAGCAAAGGTAACACAACATTGTTCCTCTTGGCCTCGAAATCACATGGTGCAGAGTCACAACTTCAGCATTGACAAGCTTTTCTTTACGTGAATGAAGGCATCGTCTATTCGCGGTTTCTTCACACTTTTTGAATAAAATCTTAGAAAAATCACTCCTTATATGATGTGTTTGATTGTTTCTTCAATATACCATGTTTCATAAGCGTTCTATGCCTGTATTGACATTAAGCTACCGTATCTTTGGTTGAATAGAAATGTAATTTATATTTTACCTATAAGTTATAAATTAACATTTATAATTGATATGATTAAAAACTGTGAGAAAAAAGGTGTGTTAGTAATGCCTAGCAAGAAATAGTTCTTGCGCAAAATATTACTACACCGGATGCGCACGAATGCGGTGCGCTTTCCCTTTGCTTTAATTTTCTAGACTTCGTTCAGTTTAGTTTGCATTACGCGGAAGAATAGCCTGGAAGTAGAACCAGGGCTTCAGGAAAGCTGGAAGTAACAGTGAATGGACTATAATAGTTTTTATTATTTTTCCTGAAGGCTGTTAACGGTAAAGGTAGCACTTTTATGGCACAAGTTACTTTGTTTTTGATCATATTTTATACTTTAAAAACTTTTTTTGAAATAAATATTGGAATTTAATTAATAAACGTATTGTGTATATTCCACCGCACTCGGAAGTTAACGTCTAAGGCTAAAATAGTTTTTTTTTTGCTATTATTTTAAAAGAGAGGACTTTTAAAAGTGCTCACTGTACCGTGAATAGCCTATATAATGTTGTCACCTTAGTTTATTCGTGCATTTGTCGTAGTGTGGCGAACACACAATGATGTAAGTGTTGGTGGGTGGTGGGGGGGCGGTGACACCCCACCCCAGGAACGTGCAGCGTGGCGGTGTCATCACCTCACCCCTGCTACTAGTCACACCCCAGACCCTAAGCCACGCCTCCTGGACAGCTCTGACACGCGGCTAGGAGAGGTTCGCTATACGGCGGCACGGTACATCACTGATAAGCGAGTGCTGATCACCGACCGCCGCTGTAAACACAAATCATTTCTCCATAAAGAGTTTACAATCAAACATATTCGGTCGTGTTGCGTGAGGTTGTTAGTACTGGGCAATGCAGGGCAATTCAACTACCGTCTATTTACTTACTGTAATGTACGAGCTAGCCGAGGCATAACGCAACTAGGAAATATGTATTGCAATAATTAATATGCAACAGCATTGATACCGGGGCGTGAGTGGAGTGCCACGAGCTGAAGGGACATTGCCAGATGGAATATCGCAAACAAATTCAGGGATTACATAAATTAAACACCCAAATGGATGAAAATGAGGTAGAATATGTTTTCGAGGACTCATTAATGACGTATCAACGATACTACTTAATTATTATCTTTGCTTCAATAGCTACCTACTTATGTAACTGACATTTTTTTTTTTTTTCAGATTTTTTTCCAGGGTGAAAAGAGGTGAAAAATATTTTGGAGGACTCCTTAGTAGCTCAGTAACCATATAATATATTGTTATGTTGTTTTGGAGGACTGCTTAGTAGCTCAGTAACCATATAATATATTGTTATGTTGTTTTCTTTAAACGTTTGTCTACATAAAACAGCCCACCTAAAATATAATTCAAGGATTTTTTTATACTAAAAATGCTAATAAAGTGAAAATGGTTCGGATGCGGTTTCGTGGAAATTTTACCCAGTATATAACATAATTTCCATGCTTGTAACTTTCAAACCAACATGTATTGTAAAGACTTACCAAAAAAAAAAATATGAATAGAAACCTTTCTCTTAGTGAGACAAGAGGTTTAATTAAACTTAGAGTCGCGGAATGAACTTGTCAGATCTGAGCAGGATCAATAATTCATAACTAAAATTCGTAGACCCACGGTCAGTTAAATACATCGCTGTATGTTATTTTCCTTATAAGGATCAACATACATAAATTGCATTGGTTTCCCAACACAATTGAGCGTTTATTTCCGAAATTATAAGAACGTAACATGAATACATTCCGGTACCATTACAACTACAAATACTCAGAGGGCAAAATTCAAAGAGGTGCTTCGGTAAATTAACACATTAGATGCTTAGTGAAGTACACGTGGTCGAAGCCGTGGGCAGAAAGTAAGTTATTTAATAATCGACTAGTGTGCGAATGCCTGTGATACGCCTTTACAATCCCGCTAATTAAATATGTCTTTACACTCCCGCTAAGTAAAAACGTCTTTACAAACCCACTAAGTAAATACGAATTTACACTCCTGCTAAATAAATACGCCTTTACAATCCCGCTTAAGAAATGCGCCTTTACAATCCCACTAAGTAAATACGCCTTTACAATCCCACTAAGAAAATACGCCTTTACAATCCCGCTAATTAAATGTGTCTTTACACTCCCGCTAAGTAAAAACGTCTTTACAAACCCACTAAGTAAATACGAATTTACACTCCTGCTAAATAAATACGCCTTTACAATCCCGCTTAAGAAATGCGCCTTTACAATCCCACTAAGTAAATAGGCCTTTACAATCCCACTAAGAAAATACGCCTTTACAATCCCGCTAAGTAAATAGTGGCTTCTAAACTCNCCGCTAAGTAAAAAGTGGCTTCTAAACTCCACACTACTACTAGAGTGATCATTTGAAACTTTTATTCATAGCTGTATGCTGTCTTCGCAATTTTTTTTAAGCTTATGAATTGTTTCAGATTTTAAAACACGGTAATTAATGGCAAGGAATTTAGGTATGCCAATTTTGATATAGTTACGACACCACAAAATGCTACGATTGCTTCAAAACCTCATATTTTCTTTGTTATGCTTGTGCATCTTGCTGCAGATATTATGGCATAAATTAAAATTGACATTTTATTTCTGGCATAGGCTATTAAGAAAAAAAAAATCACATAGATACAGCTTTTGCCACTCAAATATTTAATTTGTCCTTGCATGCTACTGAAAAATGTTCGTAAAATCGAGCAGGAAGATTGCATTGTTATTATATGATCGTGTTTTTAATAACCATTAAACAGACATAAAACGTATGAAATTGATCGTTTCTTCTGAGAATATTTGTTATTACTTTGTTCATTAACAAATTCATAAGTAACCTTTACACTTATTATTATTATTTTTAACATTCTATAAGAAACATTTCAATATTATGTAACCGTAAGGTATTAGCTGAGTACTCCATAAGAGAACAGTTTACTGTTTTCTATCAAATATACTTTTCAGAAAGTCAATTAGTGGGAGTTTCACTTAATATTCTCGGAGACAATTTGTGTAGTTAGAAACCCTATAAAGAAAAAGAAGACAAGTGGANCTGGGAGTTTCACTTAATATTCTCGGAGACAATTTGTGTAGTTAGAAACCCTATAAAGAAAAAGAAGACAAGTGGATTCAGTAACAAAAGTAGTTAGAAACCCTATAAAATAAAGGAAGACAAGTCGATCCAGTACAAAAAGTAGTTAGAAAACCTATAAAATAAAGGAAAGCAAGTTGGTCCAGTACCAAAAGTAGTTAGAAACCCTATAAAGTAAAGAAAGACAAGTCGATCCAGTACAAAAAGTAGTTAGAAACGCTATAAAAAAAATAAGACAAGTGCGTCCAGTACCAAAAGTAGTTAGAAACCATATAAAGTAAAGGAAGACAAGTGGATCGAGTACCATAAGTAGTTAGAAGCCCTATAAAGTAAAGGAAGACAAGTGGATCCAGTAACCAAAGTAGTTAGAAACCCTTTATAAAGCAAAGGAAGACAAGTGGATCCAGCACCAAAAGATGTTAAATCCATGCTCTTTCCAGTTGTAAAAACACTTTTATCCATCCGTCATATATACCATATCAAAAACAGTTCAATCCTAACCGATATGTTAAATTTCAAGAAGCAAAATAAGTTTTTTCNCGTCATATATACCATATCAAAAACAGTTCAATCCTAACCGATATGTTAAATTTCAAGAAGCAAAATAAGTTTTTTCCTTTTTTTTTTTTACCATCTGATTTATTCCTGTTAGTAATGCTTTAAAACATATATATATTTTCCGGTATATATAATTACAATCACTATGGAGTAACAGAATAATATGTATCTCAGTAATGTGAAAGTCTAAGAAAGTAAGATGTAGNTATAATTACAATCACTATGGAGTAACAGAATAATATGTATCTCAGTAATGTGAAAGTCTAAGAAAGTAAGATGTAGGTGATACTGGAGAACAGCTGGTATCTTATCAATAGCATAATTCTTATTGTAGGTTTACCGTTACTTCTCGGTTTTGTTAAAGTTATTTCCACAACTGTATTAGGACAGGAAATGAATGCGATGAATGAGGATGAATGAGGAAGAAGAGACAATTTCCACAAACGTGGAAGAGGAACACTGAAAATAAGTGAGTGAGTAAAGAGATTTGGGTGGCTCTTAACAGCAAGGTCTTGAGAACCGAAGAGGGTTAAATGAGGTGAATATGGAGCAGCACCGGAATGATAGGGCAGGGGAAACGTGAGAACACTTGCGACAATCCGGAGTGAACCGGTCGGGGATTGAACCCGGTTCGCCTTGGTGGGAGGCGAGCAGTCTAACTACTCAGCACCGTCGCCCCAATGTCATGTGAATTTTAATGTAAATATATAAGAGGAAATATTTTTTGTTAAGGTACTAGGTATGAAATTATACTCGTCTCACACAATAATTAACACTTCCGTCTCATTCAATATTCAATCTGGAAATTTAGCTGTTTTTTGCATCTGTGCAAAAAGTAATTTCTGTGGTTACGTCAGTGCCATAACCAGCTAAATCCAGTATCCAGTTGCAAAACTAGTTATGTAAATTTTATTTTAATCAATAGCAATAGCATTTATAATGCTTCATTATACACATTTTGTTCACCTAAACAATGCATTTGTCTTAATCGGATTAACAATAAAGTATATTTATATCTCAATTACCAAAGATTCCACACGTTTTTCCTCTCTTACGGAAAACATTTTTAAGTTGATGTAGCTACTCATGCATATGGGCAACTCAATTCCTAGTCAACAATTTTAAACGTCTTAAGGTCACTTTTGGCCTTAAAGAAGCCCTTCCAAGGTTGCGATATGCATTCTCGGCAATCTGAATGTCTCGAAAAATACATGTGTAACAGCAGGATATTATTACACGCGATTTAAGTCAATGTAATTAATTACAGACGCCACTTCTTACACTAATATCCCTTCCGGAACTCCTCTAATAACGCTGTTTTAACTATTTGAACTATNATTACAGACGCCACTTCTTACACTAATATCCCTTCCGGAACTCCTCTAATAACGCTGTTTTAACTATTTGAACTATGTTTTGTTTTTAAAACCATCTAAAAGCATAAAAGTAATGGTAGCTGAAGATAATTATTGTTTACCTTACCGGGTAANTTTTTGTTTTTAAAACCATCTAAAAGCATAAAAGTAATGGTAGCTGAAGATAATTATTGTTTACCTTAGCGGGTAAAGGTACCATCTGAGCATTTATTTACTGAGATGCGCTTATACCCGCAAACGCTCATTTTGCAGCGAAGCTTTACTAGGGAATCCCATTAACACCTTTAAACTCATCGTACTTATGTGAGTGGCCGTTAAGTAGCTAATCGTTTACCTAGTAAATATGTCCTATCTTTACTACGTAAACAACAAGCATTGCAATATAGTATTTTAATAAGGTTTCTTGAGATNCTAGTAAATATGTCCTATCTTTACTACGTAAACAACAAGCATTGCAATATAGTATTTTAATAAGGTTTCTTGAGATGTATTAAAGGTTTTTCCACGGGGATTATGTTTTTAAATTATTGATCTCTGTATATATTATACTAGTTTCAATTTTTACTTTTTACCCACTCATTGATCGAAAAAAACATCAGATTGCAGCAGGAAAATTCTAGATATCTTATTATAACAGTGTGCAATTCATAAGAACAGCCTTCTGAGAGGTCGGGAGAAAACTGAAATAAATCATAAGGTAGTTATAATTTGTATTAGCCACAAATCTTTTGCAATATTACTAGGAAGGAAAATTGTTTTTACTTTCTTGTCAGTCTTCCATATTCACTTCCGTTCTCGTCGAAGATGTCACGATCTCCCGTGTGTCAGTGTTTCCAGCGAATACTTTGGTACGCCTCCCCTGATTGGCAGAGGGCTGCTGGTAAGAGGAGTTCGTGAACCCGCCTTGACTTGAGGCCGGACTTTCTACCAGCTTCAGCACATACACATAAGCGTTGTGAAGAGAACGGAATCCATTTCGAGGAAATTACATGGCAGAGAAAGTATTTGGTGGTCCAGCGCTGCCCGCCCCTCAAATTACATCATTACGCAGCACAGGAGGACTCGAACCAGACGCTGCGTGTGGGAGAGAACGGGACAAAGAAGCAGTAGTTTGGTGGTGAGAATCTTCCCAGTGAAAGGAAGGAGGATGAAAGCTGTGAGGTAGGAAATGCAATCAATGGACGAGGGAAGCCACGTCGAGTGTCCTCGTAGGGTGCGCAGGTGTCGCGCTCCTGCGGCTGAAGACAGAACTGAGAACCCACAACCACTCGTAGACAGCAAGTTGTGTGGTTATCCCTCCCTCCCCGCGAGTACATGTATTCAGAACCACGCCTACAACATTATCACATTTACAGAAAATTTCAATTCAAAAAAGTAATTTCTCGAAGAAGTTCAAAAAGCACTAAAAGTATTGGCTATTTAAGTATTACCGACTGCAATTATATTTTCACTCGATAACTAATTTTAGATGAGTGGCCAATGTATGCATAAATTATTTCTAACTTAGTTTTCTATATTATGGGAGTGTTTATATGACCTGTAAAATTTTGATGATAAGGAGTTTCTTATGCGTTGCATTTTAAAAAATAATTATTAAACATAACTACCTTATTTTATTTATTTTAGGGACATTGTTACCACAATATCAAGACATACTGCTTCATTTCAATTGTTTCACATTTTCGGTGTTTTATTTAACTCTCTTTCTTTACTAGTTCTGTATTCTCCTATTTGCTGCAACTACTTCAGCTTCAGTATGTTATATAATCCTATATATGAGCATCTTCTAGTAACGTTTGTATGAAACCGGTGTACAGCAGAGGTACAGTACAAGTGTACTGCACAGGTGCAGTGCAGGTGTACAGCAGAGGTACAGTGCAGGTGTACTGCAGAGGTACTGTGCAGGTGTACAGCACAGGTAGAGTGCAGGTGTACCGCAGAGGTACAGTGCAGGTGTACAGCAGAGGTGCAGTGCAGGTGTACAGCAGAGGTACAGTACAAGTGTACAGCAGAGGTACAGTACAAGTGTAACGCAGAGGTGCAGTGCAGGTGAGCAGCAGAGGTACAGTGCAGGTGTACAGCAGAGGTACAGTACAGGTGTACAGCAGAGGTACAGTGCAGGTGTACAGCAGAGGTACAGTGCAGGTGTACAGCAGAGGTACAGTGCAGGTGTACAGCAGAGGTACAGTGCAGGTGCTTGTTTTTTTTCTCTGCTCAACCCTTTCCGCATGTCGGCTCTTTTAAAAATTATTTATTTCTCATTATAAAAGTTGGAGTTATCATTTTCATTTTTCTTAGGTACCTGTTTTAAAGCTTTCAATTATTCAATTGTAAAAAGCCTTATACTCAAGAAATATAAGAGAACTTATGCAAATAATATATTGCGTGTGTGTACACGAGTACACTTCGACTACGCATGAGCGTACATGGGTACAGAATTCTGTAACGTATAATTCATACCAAGTCTGAGAATTATTATAGACATTATTAAATATATATATATTATGTGCACAAATAACACCGACAAACTCTCGTGATTCCTACAAATAATACACATTATATATACCCAAATGCGCTTCCTAAGAATGACACGCTCTAAAAATGGAGATGATAGATCGGTTTATTGCGGATAACATGGGAAATAATATACTTGGAACTCATAAGTGTATATATTGTATGTACTTTGTCACTAAACGGAGATTCGCATCTACAGTAAATACTGTCTAATCATAAAAGTAAGTCATGCCAACTTGACGCTGCTTGAAACTTCGTTATGTGAAGTGACAATATAATATTCACAAGACGGAAAATAAACAAGCACGTTAAAATGAACAAAAAAATGTATTCCGTTATTACGGTAGATCGCACCGGTTTTACAAATTAATGAATAATATTTATCCCGATATTAAAAAAATGTGCAGTCCAACTTTAAAGCAGAAGACTACTTAATATCTTCGTTAATTTTAACGTGCTCATTTTTTATCTGCCATGAATATTCTGTTGGTATTTTGCAAAAAATTTAAATTTACCAAGTCATATATATGACACTATGCCGCTGTTAACCCATTATGATAATAGCGTCTTAAATTTTTTAAAAAATCGCAATACGCGAAGTAGAGACTNACTATGCCGCTGTTAACCCATTATGATAATAGCGTCTTACATTTTTTTAAAAATCGCAATACGCGAAGTAGAGACTAGCGTTCTATCTTGTATTGTATACATATTTTGATAAATATTAATATTTGTTTATATTGTGGTGATATTGCGGAATAGTTTGTAACCAGGATGATGGCTATATCGGCAAGTGCTGAAGGAATGATGTGATGGAATGAGANGATATTGCGGAATAGTTTGTAACCAGGATGATGGCTATATCGGCAAGTGCTGAAGGAATGATGTGATGGAATGAGACAAGCTAGTAAGCAGGAAGGAGGTACGACTCACCGTGTTGAAGCGCTGCGACTGTTGTGCTCTGCTCGTCTTGGCTGTTTGTGGGTCACATACGCATTTTATCAGCTTGATAAGCCTGGCCCCGCACTCACACGTGCACGCACACACCTGATACCGCCGTCACATGGTCGCGCAGGTCAGTACGATACTGCACAAAGAACACCGTAGCACGGGAAATACCGCTAGCAAACTTATCCGTACTTTAGGTTACTTTGCTGAATGCTAACAAAGTGGCTATGTAGTCGCCATGGAGCTATGCCATATAGCTCCATGGCGCTTCCAGATCCATGACTACGGCAAAACAATTTTCCCTGGGAAAAATGTGAAACTTTTAAGTAGAAAAGCTTGTTTGTCGTGCATTTTCATATTTGTGTGCTCGCCACTCGACCAACAACGCTGAGGCATGCACTATTACGGTACGTTATCACATGCTTAAATATAACTATTGCAATGTCTTCCTCGACATTTGGATACCGTGAAGAAATACACTGATCACAGAAAACAGACAGCAAAGTGCCGCCACGAAGCTGTGACGCACTGCAATGCAAGGAAAGCTGATCATAGTTGCTTACTTTCCGGAATGAAAGTCTGTAAATCAATATAGAAAAATTGCCAATAATCGCCAGATTTTAATATTAGGTTATTTTTAATTAAATGAGTAAAAATTGTTAGTTCTCACAATTTGAAGTCTAATTTATTATTACTATTTATAGTTGCTTTGCCACCACATAGGATACTTTTCACAGACGACACGTCAACTGTTGAAAGTAGCGTTCCCATAATGCAACACTGTCAAGCAAATCGTTTGCGAGTAAACAGCTTACTAGGTGTCAGATACAGCATGCAGTATAAGACATGTGTGTACAGGCTGTGCAAGCGGCCTACATGTCGCGCACTAATACCACACTACGCAGCTCTGTACGGTCTGACGTCTTCTATTCTATGCCTGGCACAACCCTTTTCACGGCACTAAAGGCTCTATACCGAATGCGGCCCATTAATCTCCGAGACGAATTGTATAAAATATAAGCTCAATAAACCACCGTCAAATGTTCGTAATTCCCGGCGGTAACGAAGTTTCCGGCAATATGCGGGTGGCTACCCCTGTTGTTCTTATAACGGGGAGTGTTATTAATGTGGGTTTACTCTTAGGTTGAAAATCCATATAACATAAAACAATGTTCCACAAATTTTACTTTCATCTCACATGCTTTCCGGTATTTCGCAAATATTAATTCTAAAATCCCCATTTTCGGGACTTATTTCGCCCTTAATATTTAGTTTAGGTACAAAGTGTTCTGTATATTTTCCACGTGATTTTGCATAGAGAAACACCTCACGAAGATTGTCGGTCGAATTCAGCCCCACTCTGTATATATAAATGTATATATATACATATATAAACAGGATGATTCTAAAATCATGGGACAAACATCTAGGGGTGGTAGAGCTCCCTAAAACAAACAATTATTGTATAGAAATATATGGGCGGAAGTGACGCGTTGAGGCACAAACACAACAATAACACATGAAATGCAACACATTGTTTATTTATAACGTCGCCGCTAAATGCCTTTTTACAGCACTGTTTATAATAATTGCTCAAAATTGCTACCACCGACAGTAATGC
>NQII01009675.1:34101-45976 GCA_002778355.1 Clitarchus hookeri | reverse complement strand
TATTTATTCAGTTTATTTCGTCAGTGTATTTGTTAATAGTGTCAGTGTATAGTTAATTAATAATTTGTTTTGTCATCGGAGACAATCTGCCCAGCCACAGCCAGAGACATGTGACATTCTACATTTGGCAATGCTGTGGCTGGTGCAATGAAAACATTTAGAATAAGTATTATCATTTTTATTATGTATTTGTGTAAGGGTAATTATGTTTTCTTGTGTTAATTTAGTTCATATCATTTTTCATCCCATAATCATCTTTCAGTGTATATTGTGTTTCACCGTTTCACCGCATGGCGTCAGCTGCGCCTAGGTAGCGGAAGCCGGCGTACATTTCCGCCAGTATTCGCCAGCACTTGAACGAGCTCGGTTGTTACGCTCTCCCCACTCCGCAGAAGCCCTAGCAAGGACATCATCTGTCGAATAGTATCCAGTCGCATCCATAACATTGTAAATCATTATCATCATCTCTTTCATTATTTAACTTGCATAGTGCCGAGGGGAGAGCGACGTTATTATTTATCGGGAATCGTAAAGTGCATTTCGAGCTTCACATTATAAGACCACGTGGTGGCTCGTAGTTCCGGGCCATTCAGGCCACGTGTCTTCTGTATAGTTGTGTGTACATAACGGGGTAATAAATACCTTAACAACCAGCACCACTTTTTTATTGATAATTAAGTGCGGCGTGCGAGGTGGCCGACACCCTCGGCAACGTGTGTATAACGGAGTGTTTACTAGAGTCCCTAGGCTGTCGACCGAACATGAGCCTAACACAGTCTGTTCATTACATGGTTCTTATTTATCCCGGCAGCTCCATTGAAAAAAAAAGTCGCAGTATTTTCACAGTATGTGGCATATACTCAGTTATATAGTTGAGTAAAAAATGTTTACACTTCATTAGCACCTTTATGTGTAATATCTTCGTGGTATGTATAAAGTATTGACATATTTGTCTTCATATTATGGACCCCAGGTATGTAAACCAACAACTACATAATGTAAAAAATGTATTGGACGGGTATTTTAGGCAAGTGAAGATTCTGTAAATAATTAAAACAAAAGCTCAACAATTCCGGATTTGTTTGACATTCTACTCTCGTTTCCTTAGTTTTATTTGAAGTACTTTTTGTTTCTTCATTCGTGTATCTGGAGTTAAGTTTCAGCTACTTTTTTAGCCACTACATTACGAGATGGACTCTTTAGTCTCACCATCAGTTCCTCGCATTTAATATATGTGTCAGTTTGAGGAGGGTCAAATAACATGTCAAAATAAGAGTTAAAATATTTCACATGACACATTTAGTGACTGGACATTTGGGATATTTCACTCTAAATATATCATACGATTTCTGGCAGNAATATTTCACATGACACATTTAGTGACTGGACATTTGGGATATTTCACTCTAAATATATCATACGATTTCTGGCAGTTTAACTCTGATAGAAGGAATTGGTATTGGTGTGTCGAATAGTAAATTACAGAGACTGGGAATGACGATATACGTTAATTAAATAGCAGCACATATTCATTATGAAGAGCTCTATTTGTGTTACCAGTGCTTCATATATTTTGGAGTTTGTCTTGCAGAATACAACTTTGAAGAGTCGCAGTATTTTCACACTCGCATTCCCAAAGAAACTCACAAAAGCTTTTTGCAAACATCGGTTCTCTGGCAGTTTACCAAAATGAAGTATTTGTAAACTAAGTTGTTGGGTTTACTTACAGATGATTATTTGTTTGGTGGCATTCGTTTTATTTATTAAGGTTCGATAAGGCTGGATAGGAAAATAAATGTTCATCTTTCGTACACATACAATACAAACGTTGAAAGATTTGCATTTGTTGATATTAAAAATCTTATTGAAGCCATCACGTCAAGGAGAACGAACACAAGAAACTTAAAGTTATGTTTATATCTATGATAAAAAAAATTTGAACTGTAAAATAAATACAGATAATAAAGAAGCAAGTCAACGTGTTTAAGATATTTAATATTCATTTTCTGAACTAATTATCTGTGAAGATATAAAAGTGGTGTCAGAAGTGAGGGTTGTTCTAAATATGAAGTGAGTATTACTAAATATTAGTGTGTCACGGCCTACTACAATTGAAGTTGCACCAGAGCTGCTGCAATCACACACCAACATGCTTGTTAGTGCACTTAAATCATCTATAGAGAATGTAACACACCGATGACACTTCTACATCACCATCAACTAGAATGCAAACAAAAACACCTCCATTAGTAATCGGTGAGTACCGTTCATCGGAATCCACTACAGTTGAGGATTATTCTCAGCATTTTGACTGGGCACTCCAGCTAAGGAAAATACCCAAATAACAATACTCTAGTTATGCTCGTGTCTTTATGGGTGCAGAACTAAACAGTACTTTAAAGTTTCTAGTCAGTCCGCACTTGTCAGATCAACTTACGTATGACGAAATGAAAATATCACTTATCGTCCATTTTGACAGAACCGGGAATAAATATGTAGAAAGTATTAAATTCCGGCGTATTACTCAACAAAATAATGAAACGGTAGCTAATTTTTCTCTATATATAATACAAGGAGCCTCTCACTGTGAATATGGCATTTTCATGAATGGAATGTTAACTGAAGAACTTTTACATGGTCTCAATTCTCGTGAGACGTGCAGTGGGATTAAATTCAATAATCCCTCCACATTTACCTCAGCATATGAGATAGCCCACACAATAGAAACAACACACAACACGACCAGTGAAGTAAATACTGCCGGATCATCAGCCAAGTCAGAAGTAATGCATAAAATAGGATATTCACCGCCACGAACTAAGAAAAAAAAAAAAAAAACCCATCTAAGAGCTTCTTTATACGATAGGCTTATATCTTACGAAAATGTTAAATATAACCAAAAAACTCATTACCTATGCAATGGTTGCGGAGGACAGCATGCTCGTGACCAATGCCCATTTCGCAACTGCAGATGCTATACCTGCGGCAAGATGAGTCACATCGCCAAGGCCTGCAAGTCAAAGAAGGTCCAACTGCCAGAAGACATAGGCACTTTACAACAATTCAGTAAACTCCTAGACAACAACACAGTGAAACAGTTGGGTAAGCTTATGTTCATTGTGAAGATCGATGGAAAAAATTTAGAGATGGAGTTGGACTCAGGTGCACCTTGTGGTATAGTTAGTGAGAAAACTTTAAACAACATAAAATCAACATCACCCTTCAAAATACAAATAGACAGTTCGCAAGCTACGCAGGCCACCGCATAAATTGTATAGGAGGTTTACCGGCCAATGCCCCAATCGGATGGAAAACACGTAGACTCAACCTTTATAATTTCAATGGCGATTTTGATACTCATTTTGGACGAGAATGGATAGCTGAGTTTATTCACGAGATAAATTTTGTGAAATTATTTTCTGCTCCCAAGACAGTTATCTAATTAACTACCACTGTTCCATATCTTAACCTCGAACAGAAAACTCAATTCAATCAGTTGTTTGCCCACTATGAATATGTTTTCAGTGAGGTAGCTGGAAAAATAACTGGACCACTTGCTACAGTGCATCTGAATCCAGGAGCATAACCTTTCTTTACTCGTGCATATGAGGTACCACTCGCACTACACGAAGTCTATGCCAAAGAGATAGATGCCAAGATTGCATCAGGTTTCTATGAGAGAGTTGAACATTCGGAATGGGCCTCACCGACACATGTTGTAACCAAGAAAAATGAAAAAAATTCNGTTTCTATGAGAGAGTTGAACATTCGGAATGGGCCTCACCGACACATGTTGTAACCAAGAAAAATGAAAAAAATTCACATTATGGACAACTACAAACCTACAATTAACGCACGCATGATCATAGACGAATACCCAATCCCAAAGCCCGAGAACATATTCAACCATGTTAAAGGAGCTTCTGTTTTCTGTCATTTGGACATTACAGATGCTTACACACATCTGCCTATCAATGAAGAATTCCGACATGTACTGGCACTCAACACCCCTACACATGAATTGATTCGACCAACATTTGCAGCATTGCTGCAAATATACCTGCGATTTGTCAGCACTGTATGGAAGCTGTACTACAAAACATTCCCAATGTACTGCATTTCTATAGTGATGTGCCACTTTTTACAGATAGTTTTGAAAATCTTTTTTCAACTCTGGAAACAGCATTGGATAGAATAAGGTCTCACGGCCTGCGACTAAACTGTGTAAAATGTGTCTTTGCTTCAACTTCTGTCGAATTTCTAGGACATAAGATAGATTTCCAAGGCTTGCAAAAATCAGACAAACACATGGAGGCAATTCGAGATGCGCCAAAACCCTCAACACCGGAATACTTACAGTTTTTAATGCGTAAAGCGACTTACTGTATCATATATTCAAAATTTATCAACTAGGAACCGAGTACTTCGAAACATGCTGCACACAGAACCCTTCAAATGGACATCAAATGCAGAAACAGCATAACATGACATCGAGGATGCTTTAATTTCAACACAGGTACTGATGCCAAATGGTCCATCACTCCATTTACTTCTAGCAACAGATGCAAGTAAGATAGGTTTAGGCACTGTCCTATCACATCGACTGTCAAATGGACAGGAACACCCGATCGCCTATGCCGGTCGCATCATGGGTGCTACTGAGTAACGTTATTCACAAATCGACAAAGTATCTCTAGCCATAGTGTTGACTGATAAGAAGTTCTTCCATAATTTGTATACTCGTCACTTTAAACTTATTATAGATCACAAGCCATTGACACAAATTTTACATCCAGAGAAATCACTTCCAGTGCTCTGCATTAGTTGATTGGCAAATTATGCAGACTAACTTCCAAACTTTGATTATGACACTTGTTTCAAGTCAACTAAATCAAATGCGAATGCTGATTACAGATACCACCCACCACTACGAACAACTGTTAATACTGTCGACATTTTTTCATCAGAAGAAGGAGAAGTAATAGAGTATGATGAATTTGACCACCTCGTCCTCTGCCAGATTAAACAGCTACCAGTTCGAGCTGATGTCATTGCTCGAGAAACACGAAAAGATTCTCACTTAGGCAAGCTAGTTCAACTGTAGGAGTTGGCTCGAAGTCTCGCACGTTCTGGATTCATGGCACCAGAAATAAACTACAGTCTAGCTGCTAACTGTTTGCTCTTAGACTATCGAATCGTCGTNGTTTCTATGAGAGAGTTGAACATTCGGAATGGGCCTCACCGACACATGTTGTAACCAAGAAAAATGAAAAAAATTCGCATTATGGACAGCTACAAACCTACAATTAACACACGCATGATCATAGACGAATACCCAATCCCAAAGCCCGAGAACGTATTCAACCATGTTAAAGGAGCTTCTGTTTTCTGTCATTTGGACATTACAGATGCTTACACACATCTGCCTATCAATGAAGAATTCCGACATGTACTGGCACTCAACACCCCTACACATGAATTGATTCGACCAACATTTGCAGCATTGCTGCAAATATACCTGCGATTTGTCAGCACTGTATGAAAGCTGTACTACAAAACATTCCCAATGTACTGCATTTCTATAGTGATGTGCCACTTTTTACAGATAGTTTTGAAAATCTTATTTCAACTCTGGAAACAACATTGGATAGAATAAGGTCTCACGGCCTGCGACTAAACTGTGTAAAATGTGTTTTTGCTTCAACTTCTGTCGAATTTCTAGGACATAAGATAGATTTACAAGGCTTGCACAAATCAGACAAACACATGGAGGCAATTCGAGATGCGCCAAAACCCTCAACACCTGAATACTTACAGTTTTTAATGCGTAAAACGACTTACTGTATTATAGTTCATATATTCAAAATTTATCAACTAGGAACCGAGTACTTCGAAACGTGCTGCACACAAAACCCTTCAAATGGACATCAGATGCAGAAACAGCATAACATGACATCGAGGATGCTTTAATTTCAACACAGGTACTGATGCCAAATGGTCCATCACTCCATTTACTTCTAGCAACAGATGCAAGCAAGATAGGTTTAGGCACTGTCCTATCACATCGACTGTCAAATGGACAGGAACACCCGATCGCCTATGCCGGTCGCATCATGGGTGCTACTGAGTAACGTTATTCACAAATCGACAAAGTATCTCTAGCCATAGTGTTGACTGATAAGAAGTTCTTCCATAATTTGTATACTCGTCACTTTAAACTTATTATAGATCACAAGCCATTGACACAAATTTTACATCCAGAGAAATCACTTCCAGTGCTCTGCTTTAGTTGATTGGCAAATTATGCAGACTTACTTCCAAACTTTGATTATGACACTTGTTTCAAGTCAACTAAATCAAATGCGAATGCTGATTACAGATACCACCCACCACTACGAACAACTGTTAATACTGTCGACATTTTTTCATCAGAAGAAGGAGAAGTAATAGAGTATGATGAATTTAACCACCTCGTCCTCTGCCAGATTAAACAGCTACCAGTTCGAGCTGATGTCATTGCTCGAGAAACACGAAAAGATTCTCANTAACCACCTCGTCCTCTGCCAGATTAAACAGCTACCAGTTCGAGCTGATGTCATTGCTCGAGAAACACGAAAAGATTCTCACTTAGGCAAGCTAGTTCAACTGTAGGAGTCGGCTCGAAGTATCGCACATTCTGGATTCATGGCACCAGAAATAAACTACAGTCTAGCTGCTAACTGTTTGCTCTTAGACTATCGAATCGTCGTANTTCTGGATTCATGGCACCAGAAATAAACTACAGTCTAGCTGCTAACTGTTTGCTCTTAGACTATCGAATCGTCGTACCACCCACACTGCAACAAGCGATCCTCAACGACCTACACTCAGCACATGTACGTATTGTGAAGATGAAAGTTATAGTTAAATCATTTGTTTACTGGCCAGGTATTGACGTAGACATGAAGAACGTCGCGAATTATTGTAGCGAGTGTGCCAAACACTCCCATGCTCCGTCCAAATTTTGCGATCAACACTGGGAGTATTCCAAGGGACCATGGAAATGCATACACATCGACTGTGCAGGTTCCGTAGCTGGTAAGATACTGCTTATCATAGTCGATGCATACAGAGACAGGCTTGAGGTTCCTCAAAAATTGTAATCCTGGATGAACTGTTTGCAATTTATGGTCATAATAGTTTNTACAGAGACAGGCTTGAGGTTCCTCAAAAATTGTAATCCTGGATGAACTGTTTGCAATTTATGGTCATAATAGTTTTTGATAATGCTACACAGTTCCTTTTGCAGAGTTAAAAATGTTTATACAATGCAGTGGTGTTAAATACCATAATATTATAGCTCGATTCCACCCCTCAACTAATGGACAAGCGAAATGGTATTTACAGACGTTTAAGTGTGCTCTCAGCGCAATGTATACCACATCAGATTCTTTACAGCAGAGCCTAAACGANGGTATTTACAGACGTTTAAGTGTGCTCTCAGCGCAATGTATACCACATCAGATTCTTTACAGCAGAGCCTAAACGAGTTTCTACAGCAGCATCGGAAGGCAGCACATGCTACAACCTGACATTCACCTGCACAGCTGTTCTTGGGACGAAATATACACGCACGTCTCGATATTGTCCAATCTGACGATATGTACAATAAAATTAGAAACAACAAGCTAAATGCAAAAATATATTTCACGCATTCGAACCTGCTCAACTCGTGTATTCCCTTTCAGGCAATCCACACTAGGACAAATGGATTCCAGGAACAATCTTAAAACGCCCCAGATACCTTCATATGAGAACGACTACTTTGTAAAATGCTTCAAACGTCATGTCNCAGGAACAATCTTAAAACGCCCCAGATACCTTCATATGAGAACGACTACTTTGTAAAATGCTTCAAACGTCATGTCGATCATATCCGTGCTCACCGAGCATGGGAGACCTCCCACCAACCTGCTCCATCTGTTTAACAAAATGTTCAGAAGAACAATGTCACTGAACCACCACGAAGATTACATTTCTACCNCAACCTGCTCCATCTGTTTAACAAAATGTTCAGAAGAACAATGTCACTGAACCACCACGAAGATTACATTTCTACCCTCGTTCGAATACCACAGAAAGTTCATCATATGAAGCATCCAACAATGCATCTTCTATAATGGCGCCGGAGACTTCTGCTCCCGTAAGTCTAGAAATAAATCATGATCAGCATCAGGGTACTGGGACTTCAACTATTCTGCGTCGATAATCACGCCGATGCTTTCCACTAATGTTATACTCGTCAAATTAAATGTGTTCAGATGTCCCTACATTTTTCATTTTTANTTATGCATGAAAAGACAAGGAGAACGAACCCAAGAAACTTAATATCATGTTTATATCTATGATAAAAAATTCTACTGTAAAATAATTACATATAATAAAGCAGAAAATCAGTGTGTTTAACATATCTAGTATTAATGTTGTTAACCAATTATCTGTGAAGATATAAAAACAACATTAAGTGATACAAAGTAATGAGTAAATTAAGGTTGAACTATATGCCTAACTGACTGATTGATAGTACTGGAACAGTATTTTCAAGAGTCCCCATCAGCAGTGAAATACTCACGAATGTATATTACCGCATTGACACAAAGGTACTTCATTTATGTTTGTTTTTGCTCAAACAATAATATGAAAAGTCATACAAAGCAAAGAACATAAACCTACCCACATAGATGGCTGATTGATATTGCAGGAACAGTTTTTCTTTTGTAGTTCTGGTGTTCCAATATTTAACTTTAGCATTTTTATTCATATTCCTTTTTTTCCTCATTTTGGGAGGACTTGTCAGTCAGTACAATCAGTTGTAGACGCCATAGCTGCAAAATGTGTTGACTGTTTACAAAAGTAGTTTCTTACTGTGGGAACACAGTTGTAGAAGTAATATGATTCCGCACAACAAAGAGGTCATTTTAGAAAGGTCACACGTCCATGGATAAATGCCTTTTCAATACTAATAGCTGGGTGTCTGTCACATTAGCCAAAGATTAACGATGTTTGGAGGTGGGACTAGTGATTTTAAAAATGACTGATTCAACTGCAAACCTCGCATACCCAATTATTCTTCTAAAACTTCCGTTTTGGCTTCATAAAATATTCATGAAACATTCTCCCATAACAGAGAAAAAAACAGCTGATTTTTTAAAAAGTTCTATAGAAAATGAATACGTATTTCTATGGTATCGGGTTTCGAACTGAGGGCAATAGAAACATTAATTTTCTATAGGACTTAGAAAAAAATCTGCTGTGTTTACTCCGTTATGGGATAATGTTTCAGGAACATATAACGAAGGCGGAACGGAAGTTTTAGAAGAAAAATACAGGATTGTATGAGGTCTGCAATTATGGGCTAAGATAAAAGTGGTGTTTAGACATTTTTGTACTGAGACGAGGTTACGTTCGTTTTGTAAACATTGGTTATATATTTTATTTTTCACACACAATAAAAGTTGGTCTGAATNGAGACGAGGTTACGTTCGTTTTGTAAACATTGGTTATATATTTTATTTTTCACACACAATAAAAGTTGGTCTGAATATACTAAATCATCATAAAATTTAATATTTTAAAATGGTTAACTGTTTCAAGTGTTATATTTTTATGGTGTATTCTTTTAACTTGAATTTAAAATACGTTTATTTAAATGTTTCTCTAACCGACTTACTGTTTTTATCATAAGTTCTTCGAATTAATTCGCATTGCAAATGTATTCAAATATTATTTAATTTGCACTTGAAAGTGTTTTATAATATTTTATCCTGTTATTTGAACATGTGAGTAAATTTTGCTTTTATTGCCATAATGTTCTGAGAGATGTTAGCAAGACTACTGCCTTTTGAACGCGGGTTGTCTTTTCGAACATGGAGGGTGAACGTAAGCAAAAGGTGTGACTCCTATACATTTTGTTTAATTAATGATATCAAAGGCTTCTAGCTGAGGAAAAAACACATCAAGGTGAGTGGCAGTTTTCTTTATGTGGGCAACATAGAAAAAGTAGCTCAGAACATTATTTAAGAAAAGAATAAAATAAATAAATATGTGACATCCTTGTAAGAAAGACCGGTAAATATTATAGGTCCCTATATGTCCATTGTCTTTCATTTCATCAATGAAACTTTCTGGCGATATTTCTCCACAAGTATTTCTAATATGTTATAGTATATATATATATATGTGTATATATATATATGATGCATATCCGAGGGGAGGGGCTGGGAGCTGCATATCTGCGAATCTGCCACTATCTTGGATGATACCACAGTCGCCATATTGGATTCCGACATCTTAGATTCCACTACTTTGGATCTGCCATCTTGAATTGCGCCATCTTGTTCCCAGCAACAATTTTGTTCCCAGTTGCCATTTTGTTTCCAGCTGCCATTTTTTTTCCAGCCACCATATTGTTTCCAGCTGCTGTTTGGTTTCCAGCTACTATATTGTTCTCACCAGCCCTCTTGTTTCTCAATAGTTCACCTTCGCATCTGTCGCATGCTGTAGTTCTTTCTTCGTCTGCAAGAGTGCACCACCAATCCCTGTAATGATGTATTTTGCTGCTATAGTGTGCCACCCTATAACTCATCTTCGTTCGATCCTGCGATCTTGTTTCCACTTGTCCTTCATCGCATGCTAGGGGTATTGGTGTCTCTCTCGCCCGGCCGCCATGTTGGCTCCAGAGTTGGCCACCAGGGGCGCTGCTTTTTTATTTCGGAGCTCAAAATATCGTCTGGAGGAAGGCAGGATCAAAATGCTAAACCTTGGGTCGGCATGCAGACACCTTACAACACTTGGCTATCGGGGCATGTGCTGGGACAAGGGTTTAAAATATGTAATGAGGGGGAGGGGACGAATAAATATTTTGCCGTAATTATTCTAATGTGTAGTAACAGTTTTTTTATATAAGTTTATATACCTATTTTTTTATATAGTCATAATTCTTTTTTAAGTAGAAATTTTATTTTAATGTATTTATTTTAAGTATATTTTTTCTTTAAAAAAATATTATGAAAAGGTGTACCTTAGAAATAAAACACATTCTTTATTAAATTTTTACTATTCAATTTTTATTAACATTAAGTTTTTTCATTAAAGACAATTCTTTTTGTTGTGCTGGTCATCCATCCTTCAGTTTGGAACAGGTATCATTCTCGGCGTCGCCCTCCCACTTTACCACCCGCGCATGGCTGCTAAAGCCACCATGCGCGTGTCTCCGGCTGGGGATGGAGCAATACAGTATACTCTGACAGTACTACAGAGATATAAAACAAATATTTTAAATCCCCATGGTGTTGGAGAAAGAGCTGTATAGGCGGGTTACAACACCGAAAATTATACCAACCTAGGACAAAAGAACCCCTTGGACAGAGGAGACAACAACAAGAAAGAAAACAGCCGAAAGTAAGTAAACGAAAGAATTGTAGATAAAGATGAAGAACAGAAATATAAGAAGGAGATAGATAGGGTGGGTAAGAGCAATACTGCCTCTAGTGGTTACAATGGACCAAGATGTCGCAAACTAAAAAATATTTCACCCCCACAACTCTTGTAAAGGATAAGGTTTGGAACCCCCAGGAATTGGCTTTACACCCTGGTTGGAGGCACAAACAGAAGTCGCAGCCCCAAATCCCCATGTAGGAGTGCACAAGCGAAATTGCTGAAGTTAAATACTGGTTGCACTAATTGATAGTAAAATTGCTGGTGGTGGCACAATCTCACTCATTATTACACTTGTGGCAGTGTGTCAGTACCCATACATGCGTGCGTGCTATAAAAACAGTAATCATTTTCACCAAAAGTGAATAATTATTTTTAGCTAAGTGTAGATGGCGAGGAG
>NQII01009675.1:331-33951 GCA_002778355.1 Clitarchus hookeri | reverse complement strand
CCAACTAGCTCATTACTTCAATCAGCACTATATTCATCATCAATTGTAAAGCTGCAAAGGCTAACTGAACCTTCATCAGACTAAACGTGACACACCTGACAAGATATAAAATCCATCTTGCATGTGCTCTAGCGTGCTGTCAGTAGTAGCTACATCAATCAAAATTTTACATACACATATTGGATAGAAATGCTAATACACTTTTCTTCTCTTCTTATCTTTTTCTATTCTTAATTTATATCCAAATATAACCATATGATACTGAAGGATTTTTTTTTAAATTCTCATATCTATATGGCTTTGTCAGTCTCCCACAGTCCAATATCCGCCTCTTGTCGTCCTGCCACGTGAGCGCGGCTTTGCTCATGCACTGGGTGTAAACTTCTTGATGGTATGATATTATATTATTCGAGGTTACATGCACGATTGCTGCTGCATCAACACTTTTTTGTAATCTTTAAATGTAATTTAATTTTTTAGACTTGTCTTCTGGACTCCTTTTGTCTTCTTGGTTAATTTGCCACTACACATATAACTATACATTTTAGCACGCAGCCACACGAAATCACTCATTAGTTCGTAACCGCACTCATCTTTAAATTTCCCACCACTTTCCTGTTGGTGGGGGAGTGGCAGTGATGAGTGGGTGGGTAGGCGCTGGCATCCATCTCTTCCATGAGTGTGGGGTCTGCGATCAGGTCTGCATAATAATCCTGCGTTTCAATTTCATATGTTAATGAGTTGGTATCTGCACTTAGTAAATTAGTGTTGTCTTCATACTTATTTTTAATGATGTAGTGATGGAACCTGCACATTAAAGTTTTGGAGAGGTCGATCAATGAAAAGTCGGCGTAAATGAGTTTATCAAACAATATCGTTTCTTTTTCCATTTTAATCAGGGCTAGGTTATCGTTGTAAATCGTCCTGCACTTGAAGGTGGGCTTGGAAATCAATTTCTTCAGTCTTCTTTCATTACACACTATAATTCCATGACTTGTCTCTTCCTCTTATTTTCCATACGTTTTCCAAATGTTGCGTTGTTCAACAGCATAAAAAAATATTTCTCAAAATCTTTGCCGGCTGCCTGCCTTATTTCCGTGTTGAGGTCGATGTAGGGCTTGAGCCNATAAAAAAATATTTCTCAAAATCTTTGCCGGCTGCCTGCCTTATTTCCGTGTTGAGGTCGATGTAGGGCTTGAGCCATTCCTCTTGTTCGAAATGCAGCACACGGTGGATTTTGGTTACTTTGAGCCCATGTTCAATCGCTTGCTTCAAGTTGATATAATGCACAATGTAGTTTTTCTTTACTTGCAACGACATTAATAATTTTTTATTCTTGCCATCTGGAGGACACTCGCTGATGGGCAAGACTGGCAGGTCTTTGTGCGAGTCGTGGAGTTCCACAGGATATTCTACGTCTACCTCCATCACATATACAAGCAGACCATCATCTGGCACCGCCTTAACATCGATGAGATGGTGCTCAGTCACGCAAGGGAAGGGACAGAGACATTGCCCAAACGTACAAACTGTTCGCGTCTACATACTGGAGGTAGACTGGTGGCTTGCAGGCATCGTATGTGGATGGAAAGTACTTGTTATTGGCTTTTGCANGTCTACATACTGGAGGTAGACTGGTGGCTTGCAGGCATCGTATGTGGATGGAAAGTACTTGTTATTGGCTTTTGCACGACACTTCACACATTGGACCACTCCACCTCTTATGCTTTTGTCAATGAATAAATACTTGTCATAATCTGTTAGCAGTTCCAGCTCGACCTTGGTGTGCTTCAACATTGCATCGAANTCAATTTCATATGTTAATGAGTTGGTATCTGCACTTAGTAAATTAGTGTTGTCTTCATACTTATTTTTAATGATGTCGTGATGGAACCTGCACATTAAAGTTTTGGAGAGGTCGATCAATGAAAAGTCGGCGTAAATGAGTTTATCAAACAATATCGTTTCTTTTTCCATTTTAATCAGGGCTAGGTTATCGTTGTAAATCGTCCTGTACTTGAAGGTGGGCTTGGAAATCAATTTCTTCAGTCTTCTTTCATTACACACTATAATTCCATGACTTGTCTCTTCCTCTTATTTTCCATACGTTTTCCAAATGTTGCGTTGTTCAACAGCATAAAAAAATATTTCTCAAAATCTTTGCCGGCTGCCTGCCTTATTTCCGTGTTGAGGTCGATGTAGGGCTTGAGCCATTCCTCTTGTTCGAAATGCAGCACACGGTGGATTTTGGTTACTTTGAGCCCATGTTCAATCGCTTGCTTCAAGTTGATATAATGCACAATGTAGTTTTTCTTTACTTGCAACGACATTAATAATTTTTTATTCTTGCCATCTGGAGGACACTCGCTGATGGGCAAGACTGGCAGGTCTTTGTGCGAGTCGTGGAGTTCCACAGGATATTCTACGTCTACCTCCATCACATATACAAGCAGACCATCATCTGGCACCGCCTTAACATCGATGAGATGGTGCTCAGTCACGCAAGGGAAGGGACAGAGACATTGCCCAAACGTACAAACTGTTCGCGTCTACATACTGGAGGTAGACTGGTGGCTTGCAGGCATCGTATGTGGATGGAAAGTACTTGTTATTGGCTTTTGCATGACACTTCACACATTGGACCACTCCACCTCTTATGCTTTCGTCAATGAATAAATACTTGTCATAATCTGTTAGCAGTTCCAGCTCGACCTTGGTGTGCTTCAACATTGCATCGAANCGTCAATGAATAAATACTTGTCATAATCTGTTAGCAGTTCCAGCTCGACCTTGGTGTGCTTCAACATTGCATCGAATGAGAAGCCCGGTGCGCTCGTGTAACAGACACAGTCCAGGCCACAGGTTTCCAGGCACAGTTTCCTAAAGTTTTCAAATACATCTGACAACAACAAAACATTAGTCTTCAAATAAATGTTAGAATAATCTTCTATTGTCTAACAGTAGAATTTTCCCCAGACTTTAAGAGCACGAGTGTAGTTTTCTTCACTTATGACTGTGTTCGTCGATCCGTTGAAAAATTTATCGCTGGGAGGCAGCTGTGTCTCTTCAAGTTTCTGCAAGCTGTCTATGTAATCACAGGAGAACACTCCCTATCTCCCTACTAATTCCAGCTCGTCTGGGATGATGAACTTTGCTGTATTTTTCAGCTGGTTTCTTGGCAGGTTTTCGGCAAAGGGGGCAAGGCTGGCGGACATGAAGCGGAAGGTGCCGATGAATTGGAGTGTGAATCTCTCCCCCAGAGATTTCGAGAATGTTATTATTTTCTCCTCTGTATGCGGGATGATGAATATATTCTCTTTGTCGTAGCCCAGATGCTTTATAATAAAGTTCTCGTCATATGNTCCTCTGTATGCGGGATGATGAATATATTCTCTTTGTCGTAGCCCAGATGCTTTATAATAAAGTTCTCGTCATATGTCAGGTCGTGGAATAACACAAGTAATCATTCTGGACGGCGGCGGAGTTTGTTGCAGTTATTGCAGGAGGCCCCAATTTAGTTTCCAGTGAAGTGGTCATCGTCCATTACCTTCCAGTTGTCAGTTGCGAATTTTTCTTCGCAGTAGCAGCTGGTATCTGACATGACATGATTTAGTAACTTGAGGTAGTTGAGCGGTTCATGGGTTCACTAGTTTCATAAATTTCCTTCACTTTATTCGAATGTCCACGATACCCTCAATAAATTTCTTGGCAGAATCTTCCACAGTGTAAATTTTTGGCCCCATTGGCAGACTTGTGGTTTTGGTGGCAGGTATGATGTGTCGACTTGAACATAATATCAAAAACTATAGGCCTCGTGCTTCTGATTAGAGGGAATGCTGGATGTCTGGCAGGTTTGAACAGGCATGAGCATGGCCTATAAATCGGCGTAGATGACGATTGGCATCTTGTCTGCTTTATTATAATTATTAAATTTGAGGGTTGGCCTCCTTCCGTTCTTGCGGCTTGGCATTTAAATATATGCAGGAGCGTGAGGGCTGCAATACATTTGTACTCTGCCAACATCTCTTCTGCCATCTTTTCTGAAACTCCTGTAATGTCTTGGTAAGATGTAAAACACCTTTTACAAATATGAGTTTTTGCTATATGAGTAGTCATTTGAGGTCTCACCAGGCGAGAAAAGTTCTTTATGTATGTGTTGTGTGCATTGTCTTCGATGGTGAGGAGGAGTTCGAAATGCATGGGCTTCTCTTCATCACAGACACGTCTTGGTGTTACCTTCATTTCGTCATTAATTATGAATACATTTACCGTCACTCCAGGATTTTGTTTCTCGAATTTGGTTATCTGGTGCAGAGGTGTGGGACATTGAATGCCATAAAATCGAACTTGTTTTCCAGTTCTCTGTATCTATGATTTAATCTTTCAGGATTCCAGCCTTCAATGTATCTGGCGAGTATGGCCTGCTTGAAGTATTCGTGATCCTAGTTTTTCGGGTTTATCGTGGCTTCCCTGTTTTTGATGGGAACTGACAAATCGATGTAGCTGGATGCGCGCAGGGTCCAATTGATTTATTCTGAGCTGCATTCTCTTTACTGCTGTGAGTGTCCATCCAGATCCCTTCCCTTGGTACTCCTCCGCATGTTGGCATATCTTGATCAAACTGGCCGCCACAGCTTCTTCCACATAATATTCATTATATACTGGAGCATGTTTGGTCTTGAAGGCGCGCTGGTCTACCTCATATTCGTGGGACTCAGGTTTGCTATTGTCGCACTACAGGAACAAATTGAATTTAATTGGCCCATTTTCCATTATTTCTTCCCGCAGCTAATCAGTAATGTTTTCTTCAGTCCCTCAATGTATGTGCACACGTCCTTGGCCTGGTAATTTGTATTATCTGCCACATATGTCTTCAAGTTGCTTCTAAAGGCAGTCTCAGCCAGCACAATCCACAGGCCGTCGACTGTCCGGCCCCCACAATATTTATAAACGATTGACTTTAGATAATATAATTTGGATAGAAAAGAACAATAGTGAATGCTCAATTAGCTTAAAGGAACTTAAAAAGGACTTATATAAAGACAGCGTAAATTTCTGGCAAAAAGAATTTAGAACAGATAACAGTGGATTAAATTTAAATAACTTTATTAAAAACATTAACGAATGGTACTTTACAAAAACCAACTTAACTATAAATTCTTAAAAAATTTTAACGGGTCACTGCCAGGTGAGAACATACCTAAAAAATATAAATAAAACCGAAGATGATCTATGTCAGTGTGGGAATGCTCCGCAGGATGTCTACCATGTGCTATATAGTTGCAATATGTTTCTTAATGAAAGGAAATCACTAGAATTAAAGGGGCAGCGGTGGCGCAGTGGCCAGGGCGCTCGCCTCCCACCACGGCGATCCGGGCTCGATCCCCAGCGGGCTCAATCCCGGATTTTCGCATGTGGGAATCGTGCTGGACGATGCCGCTTGCCGGCGGGCTTTCTCGGGGTTCTCCCGTTTCCCCCGCCCTTGCATTCCAGCGCCGCTCCATTCTAGGGTCTCATTTCATGTTATGTCCAGGGATGGCGGTCACCTACGGGTCTCAACTTGAAAGAACCGTCGCTTCGGAGGGTGTTGCCTTGCCCTAGGGTGCGCTCCCCATACGCCATTATTATTATTACTAGAATTAAAACTTAGAAGTAAACAAGAATTTTGGCCACTTTCAACACTAGAAATTTATAACACAGAAAAAGTTGAATTTATAAATGAATATCAAACTAGTATATATAAAATTATTAAAACACTAAATGCTGATTTATAGCTACAATAGTATACACTGAAGTTGTAATTTTGTAATTTCGTAATAATAAATGTTAAAATTGTAATCGTAGTACTGGTTGCTGGTGACGTGCTGGGGACTGGTGAGTGTGTAGTAGTTAGATTTGCATGTTTATGTGTTTCATTTTAGTTTATTATATTTTATTTCATTTTATTTTCGTTTATTTCATTTTACTTTGTATTTTATCTTAAACTGTATTTAGGCTAAAAATTATATATGATTTTGTTTTATTATATCCTGTATTTTTTTTTGGAAAATGGTATTTTAATTTGGGTTTGTTCTGTGTGATCTATTTTAGAGTACAGGATTCTAGTATTTTGAATTTTGCGTTGTTTTATTTAATGTTCGTTTACCATTATGTGTATTATGTCTTATGTTTTTATGTTATGTTATTTTATTATATTATATATTTTAGTATATCATTATTATTGTTTTTTTTTGTTTTGTTTTGTTTTGTTTCACTTCATTTCATTTCATTTTACTTTCCTTAATTTTATTTCATTTCATTTTGTTTTGTTATGTTATACTTCTTCTTGTGTCCACGTTGTGTGCATAATTGTTGTATTATATATAAACTGAAAAAATTAAAATTAAAATAAAAACAGAAAAAGAGAAAATAAATGAATGAGGGGCTGGGGAGCCGGGCGGCGACCTCCACGTGGTTCCTCGTGGACTGGGCGCCAGTGTGGAGTACAACTCCATTCCCTACGCTCGTCGGAAGGAAAGGTCAGGCAGTCCTGAAGGGAGAGTTGTCCTGGATGGCTGTCCGGCTGGACTGGAAAACGGGTGTAGGGGAGAACACGGGATAGCACGTCGGTGTGCCCGACCTTGGTGAGCTATGCCGAAAGGCTGGCTTGCGGAAGAGTCGGGTGCGCCGGGGCGGTGGCGGCAGGTGAGTTCTGTCTGTCTCCCTCCGGCTGACGGACGGGCAGGCGGCTGATAGACGGCCTGTCATCAGTGCCTGATGGTCGGAGGGGCATGGGCGGACGTGGCTCGGCGTGAGTAACATTTCAACTAGATATAGCTTAGACCATAGATACTCGCCCCTGTCTGCGAAGAGAGGGGATTGAGAACAAAATAAAAATTTCAACAAAATTCACGGGCGCCCAGACGAACTGCCGCCTTCCTGCACTCAAAAGATCAAGAGTGCAGGACCTCATAGAGTCCAAAGCCCTAGTAGAATTCCAAAACTTTTGTAAACCCGTCAATCCAAATTCCCGTAACGTAGTAGTTCACTTGTCAGTGGTCAAACAGATACGTCATAAATTTCATAAATTCAAAAATTCAAAATTTACATAATACCTTAAAAGTTAAAAACGGCGCCGTAAACATAAATCTAAATTCAAAATTAAAATAACTAACTGCGAAGTTAAAGCGAATAACTCACAAAACACACTACACTAGTGAAGGCTCGGGGGCGGGTGGACTATCGGCCCCGCCCCTCATTGTCGGCTCGGCTGATGGTGGCTGAGTGGACTGGCTGAAAAGCTAGTACGCAGGCTGCCGGACGGTCANCCGTCTCCCCCTCGACCTGAACTTCAAAAGCAACATACTGGGTGTGGTGCAGGGGTGGGCAAGAAGAAGAAAGGGCTCAATCACGCACTATGCTCAGATAATACATACACAGACAATAACACTAACGATATAAACAACACACAAAACACACACGAACAACGACACGCCACAACATCTAGTACAAGAACACAGTTGCGTCAAAGTCCTCTGTCTCCTTCGGGTGGGCAGGGTTGTGGTGTAGGGTGTGTACAGAAGCACCGTTTTTAACCAACTGACATAACAAATATTTAACCGCTATTCTTCTTAATTCTATTTCCAAGCCCCATCACATTTTTTTCTTTGTGTGAAATTTATGTAATCTGATCTGTTAATGACACCGCCTCGGATGACCATTTGGCTAAGTGGGGTTAAAGTTTTCTAAATTTTCTTCTTCTTGTCCGGGACCCACGACGACCCTCTGTCGAGGTACCGGCTGGTGCTGGGTGGAAACATCACGTCGGGCCTTCTTCGCTGCCCGGGGGCCGGGCCTGCACGCACCTTGGCATGCTCGTTCAGCTTGTCTGCTCTGGAATATTGTTTCCGACAGCCCTCGCAGACAAAAGTATTCTTATCCGGGTTGAACTTGCACCACTTTTCGTGCCTTCGGGCATCTGCTGTGTTGGCAAATGGGGCACTAAAAAAACTTGCAGTTGCCAGCTGCTCTCTGCTGCACTGTGCCGTTGCAGCTCCTCAAATGTCACTTCATGTCATCCTTCCGCTCAATATGCATTCCGCATTCTCGCAAACTTGCTCCTCTTCCCTGTGAGGATTATGGATGCAGGTCCTCTCGTGCCTCAACACGTTGTTGTGTGCAGAAATGTATTTGCTGCAAAAACCACAATGTAACCCTAGTGACGGTATTGCACTTACCTCAGAGCCAGAAGGAGGCGAAGGAAGTTGGAAACCCCCCGAAGTACCCACGTAGACACGGCCGCCCTCCATGCTGTAGACTTCAGAAAAAAAAAACCCTGCAACATATGGGTACGATTAATATCAATAATCTGGTCACAGAAGGTTTGTGCAAAAGAAAAAAATAGGCCGTGAAGCTGGAAAAAGTATTATTAATGCACAAATACATATGCCAACAAAGCCTGTGTAACTATTCTTCTTCCAAGTAAAAATCATTTTTTTTTAAAAATTTAATTCTGAACTGTGTAGCAGAGCAAATACTTACATATATATATTTTTTTCACTGAACCATCCTATAGGCAAGTTATTTATAAATGAGAATAATAATTTTAATAAAAAAAATCCTAGATGCAACACTTTGAAAAAAATTGTTTTATCAACAAATGTAGTTACTTTTTTTTAAAAATAAAATCGTCAAAAAAACCTACAACATGTGGTCACGAATAATATTAATAATGTGGACATAGCATTAATGACAAATACTTTAACAAAGAACGAAAAATTGTTTAATTAATGCACAAATAAGAAAGTTTGTGCAACTACTAACCATTTTGTCTCCGAGTATATTTATACACTGCATAGCAGTGAAAATAAATAAGTGAAAATAAATAGGTGTACTTAATTTATGAAATGCACGTCACAAGAAAGGCTTGCAATTATAAGGGCTATTAAATGACATATATTTATCGTAATCTGAGAAACAGAACCAAGAATAAATTTTCATTGATTAAAAATTTGCACACTTTAATGATATTTTATTTTCTGATACATCTATAGTATTTCGGAGATCACAAAAATATATTTGGCATAAGTTAATCATTATTTTTTTTCAACTTCTCTTTGTAGCAGACTACATTATTTCTTGGTAGTATATGCTATTGAGATTCCCTAGTGTTGTTATGTTTGTTTTGTTAGTTGTGAACACCCTGATCCAGATTTCCGGAGTCATATGCGGTATTTGGTAAGGACCGGTATAATAAGTAAAAGTGTTGTGTACTCATCCTGTCTCAAGTAGACGGGCGTAAATAATTGAAATTCATAGACAGAAGTTTCAACCAACACTCTATACCACATCAAACAACGACTATTATTTCTATCATAGAAAAATGTTGACGCTCACAAAGTGGAGCGATCCTCATCCACACTATTTCTATTACATTATCTGAGGTTTACTAACCTGTTTTTAAACCTAGGGTAAGAGAACGAAGTGGCTTTATCACTTAAATTATCAAACTAATAATGCAATGAAATTATTTTAGAAATACAAGCGCAATACTATAAGTGAATGACAATACCTGTGAGGTGGTCAAGATTAGTAGGAACATTTGTATTAACAGCCGCTGGTAAAAGGAGTGACAGTATCTTCTGGTGCCTGTACACATAGAATAGTATCTCATATTGCCATATCTACTATGCTTAGAATACAATATGCCAACATTTAGCCGCTTCACCATAGTCAGGGTTGGGTTGGTACCACAAACTCGAGATAGTTGCATTAAGGTAATTTAATGGGCCTCCCTACTGAAAATGCTAACTTTAAATTAATAATATATGACATTTCAAACTATTTCCCCCTGTTTTATAATCATAAAAAAGATACGTAAATGTGAAACAAAAAATCAGAAGTCTTTATGGTCAAATGTTTTGTAAGATATATGTGTTATAAAAGAATTGGTCATAACTCAGTATTTAATAATTCGATTTTCATGAATAATTGCATTTTTGCAGAGGACGGTGTCCTCTAAATATTTAGTCAGAATTTTGTAACTTGAAATTTAGGTGTAAGTAATATAAATAAATTTAGTTTAGATAAAAAAATTGTTTGTATTACATAAAAACTTCTAACCTTAGTTAATAGGAAAATTACGTACATATATCTACCTAATTATTTTGTTCAAATATTAAAAAAATTATGGTGAAAATCGTATACCTGAACCATAGGTATTTTCTGAGTTATTAAATTCTCAACTAAAACATAAAAAAAAGAAATGATTTGCGGGAATTGCGCTTTGAAATATACACTATGGAATTTACAAAATATTGAGTTTTATAGAACAACGAAATTACGTTTTTATGTGTATTTATGTGCCTGCTATTTACTACATTATAACATTTTTTATGAAAACATCATTTTTATGGGCTATAAAACTCAATATTTGATAAATTGGACAAGGTATCATTCAAAGCGCAATTCTCGCCAATGTAAGTTTTATTTTCAAATTTATGTAACTCAAAAACTACTTATGGTACAGGGATACAATTTTTTTATCATGCATTCCTGAGTATTTTAACTAAATATTAAGGTTGATTTCTTTATGTAATTTTGCTAAAAACTGAGATTTGATATCTTATTTAATGTATACAACTTTTATAATTTAAACGAAATTAATTTCGTATTAAACATAAATTTCAAGTTAAAATTATAAATCTACCTAAATATTTAGAGGACATCATCCCGTACAAAACTGCTCTTAGTTCATGAAAATCCATTTATTAGACCTGGAGTTATATCCAAATTTTTAATTAAAAAAATATATTACAGAAAAACCTGACCATATTCACATGCAATTTTTTATTTCACGTTTATGTAACATTTTTATGATTAGAAAACAAAAGAATATAGTTTGAAATGCCTTATATTATTAATATAGAATTCCGCTTTCTCATATTATGACATTGTATTGAAATTTGGTTTAAAATAATCGCTGCTGTAGACATACCATGTGGTGTAGATGCATAGGTTAAAATAATAAAAAATAGTATCAATTTACAAAAAAATATATAAATAAGTTTTTAAGATATAAAAAATTAAGTACTGTGTTTTTAAAGAAAATTATTATCGAAATCTGGAGGGTTGGACTTGCTTGGCTTGTATACCACATGTGTTTCAAGTGCGCACATTTTGACTTAAGGTTTGCAATATTAAAATACTCGCTTCCCAGTGTAGAGGTCCTTAATGGTGTCCTGTTACAATGAATTCCATGAAGCTTGAATATTCTCTTGCCTTTCTGCAGAATTTGAGTTTGGGGCGAAGTAGGATTACAGTTGCCAATAGCACCCCACACATTCTCAAATAGGTGCTCTAGAGATGGCAGCAGTATGAGGTCAAGTGTAGTCCTTTGGAATAGAGCACTGGAGTGGGTATTCATAAATAGCAGAGGCTCTGGTTGAAGTAGCTATTGCATGTAATATTGAACTGTCGATGTGCCGGTGATGAAGACCAATGGTGATCTGGCTTCGCACACCTTGACACCAGGCCATCTGGACTGTGATGTGTGGCAACCAAATGTTCATCTTGGGACTGGCCACATTGTTTCCACACACACACAGAGGCTTTGGTCGTCACGTCCAAGACAAAAGTGGGACTCGTTACTGAAGAGTACCTGCTGCAGTATTATTGTGCATGGCTCCATGTCTGTCGGTCACTACACCACCGCAGTCTGTGACGATGTTGATGTGGTGTTACGAGCAGTCGTCGTAAAGGTCTGTGTGCAGGTAGTCCTGCATCAGGCGGTCGTCTGCCAACTGCACTGGCACTCACAGGCTGTTGCAGGGTGGGCGTCATTGCTCGCTAAGTGTCCGCACTCTGCCATGTTGGACAATCCGTCGAGCTTTCCTCGGTGTGGTTCGTAGCAGTTTTCCAGATCCTGGAGGTCGGATATGTGTTCCTACATATATCCACTGGCACCAAGCGCATGCTACGGTAATATCCACTGGCACCAAGCGCATGCTACGGTAATATCCGCTTGACCTGTATGGCGTGCATTACTACGGAATTGCAATCCCGTTTCCCGCAACCCTAGAACGCAATGCGACCCTTCGCGAACGTGCTAGATGGACCAAAGTGCTGTCTAACTAGTATTCGCTTTGAAAATGTGCTACCAATCTAAGAGTATGAGTAGGAATGGAAAGGGCAACCCTATACAGTCGAGCAGGTAAGTGATTGGGCCCACCCTTGCTGACATTACTTGCGCGGCCAAGCATGAAACACGAATCATCTGTACGCCACACATGGCCTACCATGCACATTTCATTTCTGTAGGTTGCTTCAGTGTGGGTGCAGCTAGTTTTTACCGACGAGTGTCAATTGTATGCGTCTCTCTCTGTGAGTGGAAAATCACCAAACACAAGTAAATGTTAACATTATAATACGTGCTTTTGTACACTTGTGTATAACAGAACTATCTGTAATAAATACAATTTCATAAAAATGTATTTCTAATCCATTTTACTTACGTTTATGAATCAATTTTTAATTTTTACAATCTATTATTTACTACACGCCACTAAAAATAAATAAATATAAAGTTCTACCGCTGTATAAGATTTGTAGACAGTGACATGAAATTAAGCAAATTTTCATAAACCCATTTCGGGCTGTAAGGCAATAAAAATACATTGTAGAGAGACATATTTTGCAGGAATGTGATATGGGTGCAAAATTTATGCATCAGCATTCTCCTCCAATTTATGGTTAATGTTTTTCTTTACAGTGATCGAGTTAAATAACAAAGCGAGTTAATAAATATTTATGATGCTTAGCTAAAATACGGGCATAGTTACTGGAGTACGGACAATAACTAATAGAGTAGTGTTTGAGGAGATACGAACATCGAGTTTTTTAAAACCGGTGGGTCACTGAATCTAAGAACAAGTTGTGGCTGCGAACACAGGAATCACTTCTGATGGAGTGCACTGTGCTCAGGTACAATACACATTCTTGACGTCAAGTATGCTCCTCAGTAGCTAATTATCAGTGATGCTTACAACGATGATTTTCTTCATGATTTGCAAAGGAATGTCGCTCGGGGCGCAAGAATGAAACTATCAGGAAACTCACACTTAAGCTGGTAGAGACTCGCAGAAACACTTACTTGCGATATAACTCGAACCTGTTTGCTGACGTGATGAACATCCATGTATACATGTAAACCCTTTAAGCCTCCGACTGCATGTTATAATATGTTAGCAGTAGAGGAGAAATTACGACTTTGGCGCAAGGGGACAAATGCTTGGAGCGTCCGAGCTGTTCATGCTCTGTCATTCCGGACCCCAGAGGCCATCTTGTCCGCCATGTTGGATTCAGGTGAACTTGACATTTGACCTTTGACCCCAAATCCTTTGACACCAAAAATCACAAAAATTAAAAAAAAAACTAGAAAACATTTATGTAAAAACGTAAATTAAATTTAAAAAAAAAAATTATTAAATAAAAATGTATTAAAAACTAATATTAAAAAAACTTAAATTTTAGGAGGTCTCCTACACTCCCTCCGCAAATACTTATTCCCCCATCTTGGTAGGTGCACTCCACCATCTTGGCAGGTGTCACAGACACCGCCCACCACATTGTTAGATGCAGTTCACCATCTTGAAAGGTGCAGCCGTCAGCCATCTTGAACGGTGTAGTCCACCATCTTGGTCGGTGCAGTACACTTTCTTGTTTCCGACCGCCATATTGGTAGGTGCAGCCATTCGCCATCTTGGTAGCCTTCACAGACACCATCCGCCATCTTGGTTTTTCGTTTGTAATTTGTTTATACATTACTGGAGTAGGTCTCTCACTATCGTTCGATGGCCATATTGGATTTCATATGCTTTCTTTACCTAGGTGGCATAGTGTATTAATCTACCCACCAGGGGAGTTATCGATTTAGCCACCAGGTGGCAGCCATGCTTGTTTGTGTTTTTAAAGTATAGGTTACGTAGTCGGTGCCCTTCACAATGGATTCTAATTTCAACATCTAGGTGGCGCTATTTTCTTGATTTCGTCACAAGGCGAGCTGCTGATATAGAAACCAGGCGGCAGCCATAATAGATTATGTATTTAAAACACCCTCCATGTTAAATCATATTTTCAACAAATAGGTGGCATTAATTTATTGATATCTCTGCCATGCGAGCTGAGGGTACACGTGCATTCTGCCGATTTAGCTGCAAAGTGAGTTGTCAGCACTCATAATTATAGTCATACGAAAATTTGTAATTTTCCATTCCTATTTAAAAAAGCAATATTTTTCCAATCAGCATTATACCTACAAATATAAATTATTAAATCTATTATTTTTTGCATTAAGATCTTTAATTAAGACAGTAAAAAATACATTGTTCGTCTTAATGCTAATTAAATTACCAATGAAATTGAGTTTTTTTATTCTGTTACCCTTCATCCCACCACTTCAGTCCGACCAATTATTCAGCATCACTTAATCCCTTATCACTACCGCTCTTGTTTTCAGAATTGTCTGTCAGAGCGTGTTAGTGTGGGGAAAGTATTTCATGGGAACAATGTTGACCTTCGGCACAACTTCTCGTTTGATGCCGGAGGTGACAGATCACTCTCACCCCTTGTCTGTTAGCATTCTGACAGGTAAGTTCAGATATTTAATTCCATCAGGTCGCAGGATATTATCAAACGTGGACACGTTATTCGCATATATACAACCGCAAAATTAAAAATCTGCCTAAATTTGGTATATCAGTTCTGGCCAGCTAGTCTCTGGAGGAATATGCGAAATCATGAAATACGGCACTAAAACATAGTTTTTAAAATTTATATATTTACCATAGATATAATTAGCTATGACGTTACCTCATTACCCGTGCCAGTACTGTAAATGTGATCGAAGACGCGAAAAGTATGGTTGTCCAAATAATGCAGATCGAGTGGCATATAATTGTGGAAACTGTGGCATGGCATTTATTNAAGACGCGAAAAGTATGGTTGTCCAAATAATGCAGATCGAGTGGCATATAATTGTGGAAACTGTGGCATGGCATTTATTGGCGCGATAACTTGCAGAGGCATGGAACAACCTGCGTAGTGGTAGGACATTCCCTGCAATAATCCATCGTGTACAGACTCCTTCACCGCAGTGTACAAGTGTACTTCTCACAAAACCAAGGGTTCAGGATGAGTATCCACCATAGTACCAACCACCATCACGCCCAAGAATCGTGGCAGGGTCTGGGTTGGTTAATGGCAATGGTTTCGTGGACGTCCAAACTGCATTCCAACACAGTACAAATACCTATGCCTCACAACGAGAGCGGGTATTCGAAGACTGTTTGCAAATATTTAGCTTGAATGAGGCAAAACATCGCTGTTGACTCTCCACATAAACACGCCACCAATAAAATTTAATCTATGGCTTGGACGCAGCTTTGCAAAACCGACCCAATTCAACAAAAGGAAGGTATTGTAATCTGAAGGCCAGATATCGAAAATACTGTAAAGCCTCGTACTGTCAATATATGCCACGACAAAGAAGCATACAAACAGCGTGTTTCGGAGTAAATAATAACGAAAAATCAGTCACCGAGTGCCCCTTCCCCTCTAAACAACATGCCTACCCCCGTCAGCAAAACGTTTGTTTGAAATTCATGTTGGAGAAAATTATGTGACGTGTACGGATGCGTTATGTATCTATCTATAAAGTAATCATTACTCGAAAAATCCAAAAACAATGTTAAAACGACTTCAGTACCCGGCGCAATGCGATATGCACAGGTAAGTAGCCTGTATATTCCCCCTTATCAAGGCATAGACGTTCGTCGTTGAACAAATTTAGTCCCGATTTCAATTCAGTAGATTAGGAAACTCAGGCAGCGGAAAAAAATACCCATATGGTTACTCCAGGGGCGGCGATAGCACCCCATGTCAACATATAATACTTTTTATACGCATAAATAACGTATGTATAGTTAGTTTTGTAGGGAATAAATTATATAACGCGAGGAGACGCTCGCGTTAAGGCACTCCCACCACAAGTACACAAAAAAAAGCAGTTGCCTTGGGAAAACAAAATTTTAGTATTTTCATACATTCGTGTGCGTTCGCTCCATTAAGAGATAAATCCAATCCGCGGTAAAACACCCCAACTCCCCTTTAATCTCCTCGCAAAACGTCAAGTATCATAAACGCACAGCTACGTGACTTTTTAGCCGAATGAAAAGTGACATGTGAACATGTGTATGTATATATGTGTGGCCTCTACACCAGCAGGTGTCAATACTATTCACTCTTTATGCATTACGTGAACTACAACATAGTTTTATTCCCGAGATGCTACTCCATACATGCAGATTAATACAACATTACTAATTCCGGAAAAGACACCCGCTTACAGCTCTCATTCACAAACCTTCAACCTCGTCGAGACATATACGGAAATACTTCACAAGTGCGAAAAAACTAGAGCATTTGGCAGCCAGTGCATTAGGGAGACCATGAAATTTTAGAGTTATGTTAATCCCTTTCGAATGTGGAAAATTTATTCTATGCACAAATTTATTTTGTAAATAAATTCTGGCTCGATTTCCATTTTTTTTACGTATAAAATATCAAATAAGTATTAAAAAAAATAAATTCTGGTGAAACCAAATATACATTGTGATTCTGTGAAACTAGGAAATAAGGGGGAAAACGGCCATTCTCCATTTGCTCATACGTCAAACACACACACACTCACCTACACACACAGAGCCCGAAATATCCCAACTGCAGGCGAGACTGATAGATGCATTAAAAACTATTAAGAGAAAAGCGTACTTAAAGATGTGGACACGAGTGCCATTACATAAGTTANAATCTGACCTCGCGCACACGTCCAGCCGCGCTGCACCAGGTGTTGTATTGTACTTTGCCCTAGCGCACTGTCAGCCAGAGAGCTGTGATGGAGCTTTGGGAGGGGAGGCTTGTCGCTCCAGCAGCTTGTTATATTCCTCTCACACGCCAACTTTAATTCATAGGATAACAAACACAGATATCTCCACTAACAAGTCAACACCAGTAGAGACCCATGATCAAGGGGACCCGGGTTCGATTATCGACTTGTTCAACCGAATTTAATTAAAAAAAAAAATCATTCCAGGCGAATTACGTGATGGTTTCTTCGCCGAGTCCTTACTCGTTCCCGTTTGACATCACTTTAAATATTTACGAAAAAAAAAATCTAATATAAATACCTTAGTGCTGGGTATACCAGAGATCACGCTCAGATCATGAATATATGATTGTAAATATGCATCAAATATGTTATGAACCATGACGATTATATTCAGACGCACCCTCATATTTGTTAATAATGCCTTGGGCTCCTTGCACCCTAGGGTGAAAACGAGCCCATGCCTATGCAAGTAAAAGTTCTCAGCATCGCACCTCGGTCCCTTGCCAGAGATAATATAATTCTTCATTCCTTTTAAAATGGCAGCAGCAATAAATGCAAGCCGTCTTACCGATGCATAATTATCAGCAAACTGCTCTGTGAACACTACGATAACCACCATCCCAGATAACCACGAAACGTGGCGGTGAAAATCAGGAAACCATTCTAAAATTATTATTTCGCACCGACACAGGACTGGACACTCTCAATACTTCACACCATCCTCTCAACAGCTAGGTTCTATTCCCGGCGGGGGTCACGCATGTATTTTCACACATGTGGGAAACGTGATTGATACATTGGCAACAGGATCACCCTTGGTGGACGTTGGCGATGTCCGGCAGATTTTCTCGGGACACTGGACCTTCTTCACCAACCTAACCCTCGTTACCAATTGCAGCTGCTAAGCACCGTTTAAAATATATATTTCTAGTCATAACTTAAGTTACCTTACATTTATCGTCACTCATATATCAGAAGTTACATTATAGTTCATGTTATATTACGGTTGTTGCGGTTACATAAAACTCATATGCAATATGTCAAAACAACTTTATGTGCATATGGTTTATTAAAATGCAAGAAATGTGTGTCATTGAAGATACAAAAGTATAGTGCTCAAACACTTAATAACGGTCATATACGAGAAATGAATGTACCTATAGTTTACTCAGTGGACAGCTGATTGAACTACTCGTAACCAGTTGAGTCCATTGTAAGTTTTTCGTAATATACGATGTTATAAAATTTAAATAAGTATTTTATATTTCGTGGTTCTTTCCTGCAATCGGTTATATAGTATATATTTGGATAGGTAAATACAGATATCTGGATATTAGTTTATTTCTAGCACTAGAAATTACTATCCTGACCCTTGCCATGAGGACCAGTAGGAAGCAGACTCACCGAATAAAATACATATTTAAATAATTCCGCATCTGAATGCATAGCAGTATATTGCTTTCTTTCCGAAGTAAAGAAAGGCTTATGAGATCACTTTCCTGCCTATGTCTATGTGTCTGTGCGTGTGAATATGTATGTATGTGTAAGTATATGTGTTGTGTGTGTCTGGTCGTGTATGTGTCCCCACGCCCCTTTCCATTTTGAAAGACTGTACCGAATTTCAGTAAACTTGGTACACATATAATACTTAGTAAGGACACCTGGCTTTTATAGTTTTCGACCACGTCGGGCACTTACTTTGCAAATGGCTGTCATTGTGAAATTTTGGGTAATGTCATATCTCGGGAACTCTTCGACCAATTTCAACCAAATTTTGTGCAAGCATTCAATATTGAGATAGATTGGCCTGTCAATGGCTTGGTGTCCAACGTGCGTTGTATGTCGACAGCGGAATGGGCAGCAACACACGCTCCACGTTAGTATTAAGATATTCTGTACACAAACAAGGGCGCATAGATTGCCAGCAGCAAACACAGTGACATGGGCCCATAACGCTGGAACCATGGAACCCAGGTGATGCGTAGGGGGATTCTTTCCNATATGTATAATACACACACATACTGTATATATATATATATATATATATATATATATATATGCAAGTGCAGTTCTTACTTTAGAGTTCGTGGATAAGTGTGTGTGTATTATGAGTTTTAATTGTATATTTTAGTTCTGTAAATTACCCCTGCTCCTGAATCAAACACAGTTCGTGTCTGACTAAAATAATACAATTTCATTATCTTCAAAATATTTAATTCGTTATGTTAATTCGTTATTAAATATTAATTTTGGTTTGAATAGAATATTTATTTCGTCGTTAATTTTAACTAATATAGTCGTGCCATCTGCAAAAAGAATATCTTTACCTTGTATTACCTACAACGGTGAGTGATTTATGTAAATTAAATCCATAAGAGATCCAAGATTGTAACGTATTGGAACTCCTTACAATGTGATACCGTGTATTACGAGATACGGCATTTTGAAACCGCACATTAAATATAGAGCACTATATGTCAAAAATGAATAAATTTAAAACAAAAAAAATTGCTACGCTTAGTAATGCATTATGATTGAAATATTAAAATACTAATGGAAATAAAGATTTTATACACTGCATTTTATAGGTTTTTATTTACCCCAATACACATTTGAATCAGGCTTATATTCCTGATTTTCCTATTCGTATTATAAATATTTGCTTTCCTCCAGAAGGCTTTTATTTCGTCTAAGGAGATTTTTACATGCATCACGTAAGCTGGCTGAAGAGCAAAGTTAATAATACGTGCAACAGTAAAAGTGATAACGACAAGTGAGCATAACACACGTAGCCACAAGTCTTCATGCACGAAGGACGCCTGTGATGATAACTATGTACATTGTACATACTTTGACAGAGGAGAAGGCTAGTAGTGTGTTGTTAGTTTCTCTACAGGAGGGGCAAGTAAAAGGTATAAGAAAATGATATCTCCTTAATAGATCGAGAACACAGACATAATACTTAAGGGGCGGTAAGTTTGTTGAGATTAATATTTCCTAATAGTGGAANTTCTCTACAGGAGGGGCAAGTAAAAGGTATAAGAAAATGATATCTCCTTAATAGATCGAGAACACAGACATAATACTCTAGCCGCGGTAAGTCAGTAGATATTAATATTTCCTTATAGCGGACTGTGCCTGTAGTTAGGCTTGACAAGGGATAATGCAGAAGGGAAAGGGATGAGCAAGGTGGAAATGTAAGCACATTATTTTACAATAAAACCACTATAAATTTGTTATGAAATAAAGTTAATATGTTTTCGAGTAAAATATATATCATATTAAATTAATCCGCTTGCTTTGATTAACAAAAAGCAATATTACAAAACAATACATAGTTCCCATGATACGCTCGTGTTGGGTGCACAATAAAAAGTCACGAGGACAAAATGTGAATACTTCAATATATTATTGACAAAGCGAATTAAGCAATTAACATTTGATGCATAGTATGAATAACATTCACTCTTCTTGTTTTTACAATACTTACAATATATGTTCATAATTTATGACGAAAGTCACAAACACAAATAGCTTTATGGCTGTTGAAGTCTGTATAGTTTTCACGAGACCATAGCTGGCATAAACAACACTGAATCCGTATTTTCTTTTGTTTTATATTTGAATATAATTAATTGCAAATAAAAATACACAGGATTTTCACTTGGAATGGGATTTTGTGTATACCGCTTTGGGAATATGAATGGTTGGTCCGTATTTGGTTATTTTCTCTTATTTTTAATGTCTGATGAAGCGTTGAGAGTTGTTAGATTTAGGCATTCTTTATTTTTGTAGCAGCTCATTGGGTGATTATTACATTAAGTATTTCTGGCAGGAATTGCATCCTTGCGACCCTAACTGCCTTATAAGATTTAAGGAGAAACTAATGTCGTTTAGAGAAACACTGAAATTAGTTTTAGTATACACGCAGTATGACACACTAGCAGACAGCGCCTTGTCGTTTAATGTAATTGGTGGAAGAGTGTAGTAAAATATAAACTTAGTTTCTTCAGCATGTGCCTCTGTATGAGAACTGGCATATACAGGTTGAGCCCTAGATAAATGTCATGGATGAAGTTAGAATACTCAACGCTTATAACGTCAGAGATGACTGAAGGCTCACTGGGTTGTTTTGGAAAAACAGAAAGGTCATTTAGAGAGCAATTCTTACTTTCCTTTTTGTAGCGATTCACTATCTTAAATAGGATTACAATGGAACAGTCACACTCGTTTGAATGGATGCCTAATATTGTGGGGTAGTTATTTCAGTTAGTTAATGGTTATTAGGTAAATGCATAAGAAGAATTGTTAACTTAAAAGTTTAGCTCAACATTACCTTCCCGAAAATATGCATTATAAATTAACAAAAAGCTACAGAAATTTCTGTAGGTCCTGCTATATGAAATATGCACTTTATTATATACAAGCTGTGCCCGCGGCTCCGCTCGCACTGACTGCGGAATTATTGTTTAGGCTTTTTTTTAAATAAGGTTCCCCCCTCCCTCCTACAACGCTTCCACCCGCCGACACCATTGCTCTCCACGTCCGCGTACGGTAAACCGACTCACGAAAGTAAATTTTTTGAGATATTTTTTCGCGATAAATAGTAGCCAATAGCAACTTTCAGCCATCCAACTATTTCTGTGCAAGAAATTACGTCGATCTGTTGCTAGGTTGCGACGTTGCATTGTTNTGTGTGTGTATATATATATATATATATATATATATATATATATATATATAGATTTGGTGGATTCAATTGTTTTCTTTTGGAGAGCCAGTGGAATTAATTAGTTCTCAGTATTTATAATAGAATAATAGCAATACAAGCTAAGTACAGTACAGTGATTTGTGTTGGACCCTACCGTCCGACTTCAATGAGCCTGTTGGTATTTATTCGTTTCAATTGTATATCACATTGTATATTGGTTTATGTCGGGATCTGATGTATTGGAGATACTTGATTTTATTTTAGTAGTTTCAATTTATTTCTATTGTAATCCATGTATCTCCAAATTATTTCCGCTTGTTTGTTTTTGTAATAAATTTAGCGTTTTCCATTGTTAATCTTGTGTAATAATGGTTTTTATTGTATTTTGCCCTGTTGGATAACCTCGTATATCTAGCGATTTTCACTCGTTTTAGTTGTATTTATAGTGTTTCACATTGATTTGTGTAATTTTACAAAATTTTTTTTGAAGATAATCATTTCGTATTCCTTGTGATTCTAGCAGTTTCCAGAGTGGGTTCAGTGTTTAGCATTGGTTATTGTTGTGATTTGTTGGGATCTCTAGTAGGTATTACCTGACCTGCGTTTTTTGCATTTATTTTGTTTTCCATTGATATCTGTTTTATTTTGTTGGTTGTTGTCGTAATACATTGTCTTCCATTGGTTTGCTATATTTTATTTGTTTTTGTTATCTCAGTACTGTTTTATATTTATTTATGCTGTTTTTTTGTTGGTCTCTCGTATTCACCACTATTGTATTCTGTTGTAGTCTTTCTGATTTTCAATCATTTATGTTGTTTTCTCTTTGCTTTTATTGTATTAAATCCTGCTGGATCCTGTAGAATGTTTTCTCTTTGTTTCTGCTATGTTTCGGTTGTTTCTGTTGTATTGGAATTTCGTTTCTTTAATATTAAATTTTGGTTCACATTTTTTAGTGCCGCAGTAAAAAAATCTCTTTCATGCAAGTAAAATATATAATTTAAAACAAATCTTTATTCTTAATTTATATATAATAGCATATGATGAATGAAAAGGAATAAATTAAAATAAATATATAGCAATCAAAATCAGTGTTCTATGATATCTAAAAGACATTCCACAGGAGACAAAATACTATAAAACAAAATAATTCAACAAAAGGCAACATAAACCAGAGAGAAACAGTGGAATTAAGGAAAAATCAAAACCGGAGAAAACTCTGAGAACCAATAGAAACACAGCGGACTGTAAACAGTGACACAATAGAAAGAAACATTATACAACAGAAACAAAACGAATTCAACAAGAACAACGTAAAACAATGGAAATACAGCAGCATGTAAATACAACATAATCCAACAGGAAGAAAATCACATGTAACCAAGAAAACAACAGAAAAATTGGAAATAACAGAAATGTAACACAACTGAAACAAATTACAACAGGATTACAATAGGAAATTCAATATAATGAAATTCAATAGAAACCAATTAAACAGAAAGTAAAGTAGAATTACATCAAGTACTAACAGGGCAAATGACAATAAAAACCAACAGAATAACACCGATACCTATGGAAATAACTGGGATTTAAACATAATTAAACATGATGAATTAAAAGGTTAACCAGATAATTATAAACAAATGTAAGAATTTGAAAACACCACAGAAACCAGCAAAACACAACCGAAGCAACGGAAGCCACTAGAAGTAAAACAGAAAACAAAAACACAACCGGTACATTGGAAGATTAACATAATTACANACAAATGTAAGAATTTGAAAACACCACAGAAACCAGCAAAACACAACCGAAGCAACGGAAGCCACTAGAAGTAAAACGGAAAACAAAAACACAACCGGTACATTGGAAGATTAACATAATTACATTTTAAGCCAACAAGCAAATTTCGAGGTGAGATTTCTGAGGTCTAATTTTTGAGGCCCGATTTTATATACTGTACATATGTTTTTGTGGCATGTTCTTAGGCATGTTCTAGGGGATGTTTTTGATGCATCATTTTAGGGGTGTTTTAAAGACATGTTTTTGATGCATGATTTTTGTTGCATGTTTGTTTGGGCATGTTTTTTGAGGTTTAGTTTTGCGGCATGTTTTGAGGTTTGTTTTTAAAGAATTTTTTGGAAGAGGTTTCGTTTTAGGTATGTTTTGAAGAATGATTTCTGAGTCATGTTATTTAAGGCATGTTTTTAAGGAAAGTTTCTGAGTTAGTGATGGTAATATATGAAGATTGACAATGATTGTAAGATTGATAAAATATTAGACGATTGATGGAAAGACTGATGGGAAGTTTGGATTACTAATAGAATGATTCAATGAATGATTGAAAGGTTAATCGAAAGATCACAATATTGATGAAAATTTCTTAAGATCCATTGAAATATTGTGAGATTAATCGAAGGATTGCGAGATTGGAAAATTGATGGATACATTGATGGAAATTTTGGAACATTGATGGAAATATTAGTTGAAGGATTGAAATATTGTTGAGAAGATGAATGGAAAGATTGCGAGATTGATCGAAATATTGTGAAATTTATTGAAAAATTGATGGAAATACCACGATATTTATAAAAATATTAGACGAAATATTGAAAAATAAATGGAAAGTTTTCACGATTGATCGAAAAATTGATGGAAAGATTGCGAGATTGGTCGAAATATTGGACGAATGATTGAAATATTTAAGGAAATGTTGCGAGATTATTCGGAGTATTGATGGAAATATTGGAAGATTTATGAAATGATTGCATGATTATTCGGAAGATTGGTTGGAATATAGAAAGACTGATGAATATATTACGAGAGTGATGAGATGATTTGCGAGATTGACCGAAATATTGCTGAAAAGATGGGAAGATTGATCTAATCATTGCAAGATTGATCGAAATAGTAGGTATATGATTAAAATATTGATATAAAAATTGAAATATCGGCCAAAAGTTGGCGAGATTGATCCAAAAACTGCGAGATTGATCGAAAGATTGCGAGATTAATGTACTGGTGATCAAGAAGAGCACAGAAGATAGGACTGACTATTATCCGAGCTAGCCTCGTCAATCACAAGTCTCAAGTCCCTAACAATATTTGTTTTTAAACAGTAAAACCAAGTTGGGCTATAAAAATGTTGGTAGATGCTTTTCTTTACCTGGATTATTACATGACTTCTGTAGGTGGTCGTTACTCGTATGATGGGCTTTATTTAGTAACACATACGTAGTTACATGTTTAAAAAATCCGAGTTGTATATAGTCGGTTCATGACTGGAAGAGACTTTCTTGAAACCCTGCTAAAGATCCACTTTCAAGCCCATTTCGTATCCTTCCACCAAAGGTAAACTAACATTGCCATGTGACTGCCATGTGGCAGTGACATGGCAAAGTTTACATGCAATGTTTACATTCCACTGTGTGTGTGTGTACATGTGTTCGTACATGCATGTACCCATTATAAAATTCATGTATATATTATTAATGGATATTCCAAAAGCGAAAAGTTTTAAATCTTGAGAATTTCACATAAAAGAAATTGCGATGCCAGCGAAAACCATTTCATTCTATAAACCCAAAATGAGAGTATTTTGATGAATCGATAGTTCTTGTCTATTTACAATCGATTGTTAGTGACTTTCGATAAATTCCCGTACATCGAAGGCAAGATCTTCAGTATTGATCGAAATTGCTACAGACGTTAAAATGGCGTGGGGGTATACTGAGTAGGATGTTTCGCGCAATTGTAAAACGTTATTTAAAAATGGTTGTGACGGTTTTCGACAGGATGGCAGAGTTTGCGAGTGAAAGATTCTACGTCTTCGACAATGTGAAAACAATTCTTATGTGCAAATACTGCAACGTTAGAATAGAGTGGCAAAGGAATGACACGTGCACGAAACACATAAAAACAGTACAACGAGAAAGTGAGCACAAATTAAAACCATGCGTAATTAAAAAGCAAATAAAAAAGAGCGGATATTAGTAAAACAAAACAAATACATGAATTATTATAGGTTAAACGAGATAATCGCACAAATTCTCTGGCATGTGTGTCAACAACACAAGGAACGAAGGTTAGTAAACAAATGGCCGCGTTACTTTCACCTTGAGCGTGATCATGTGACTATGCAAGAAGTGTTGAAATGTAAATACGGTATCATCACGTAATTAATAATTGGCATAATAAGATACAAGTATTTTCGGCACCCATTTGTAAGCGATAAATTAACAATTACGTTAAAACTTTAGAACTATTTCCTCTCTTTGTGCTGGCAACCTAACGGCATAACTGTATCCGTGCTAACCGCTGTTAGTAATGTTATATGCATGTAGCTAACGGCTAGGGTGTTTTTTCAAAGGTTGATTTTCAAAAATTTCTTCCAGTAGTGAACCGACTGTACTTATGCCTACACAAAGTCGATATAATGAATATTTTGCCATATCTGACATCGTGTAAGAGTTGTACTTGTCTAGAGGACACAGGGAATGTAGTAACTGAATTAGAGAAATCTGAAAGGTTTCGCAATACTTTGTGTACAATTTCGGTAACAAAAAAAAAAAATTAAAGTTTTAATTAACAAAACATTTTTCAAAATTGGAAAATAAAAATATGTTTTGGATTAGGCATACCCTATGATTTTAAAACCAATGTGGTCACCGGCTTGTATAAATGGATATGCATGCTTGAAGGGTTAGTGGTCGTAACTGCTGAGCAAATGAGGTAATCCGTAGTCGAAGGCTTCTGAGCGCCCCCAAGTCATAGCCTAAGGTTGCCAAGCTCGTCCTTGTCGAGCCCAAGCAAACAATCCACCAAGCAAAACATCTCCCATTAAAAAAAATTCATTGTGCCAGAACATATCCAAAGTGTCTCACCTCCTGAAGCGTTATACAAATTGGCGCTTGATGAAAGTTTCCCTTACTTCAGAAACAAAACGACCTCTTTGCTAGTATAATTTCTGTGTTTATTTAGCCCTCCACAAAAATAATGTCTGTTTGTCCCAAGTTTAATATTCCATAGTGTCTCTTGTCCCAAACATACATTTCCAAAATGTCTATTCTCCTTAGTACAGCTAGAAATTCTCGCTTGTTTAACATGGTTTTGCCTTTTAAGAGAACTATTACGAGCTTGATAGACAAACATTCAAGATAAATTATCTAATTACTAATACTGATGCATGGAGCAATTTCAAAGGCAGAAGTTAAAATATTATTGCATCATTCGCCATTTTTAATTAACCACAAGTTTTTCTAAAAGGATAAAAGAGGTATCAGAATTGACCACCACGATTGCAAAAGCCTGGTGGATGAATTAGCAGCCACAATCAGCGAACATTATAAATAATGTGCCACATCTCGCAATGGTAGCTAGTAAATCNGGTGGATGAATTAGCAGCCACAATCAGCGAACATTATAAATAATGTGCCACATCTCGCAATGGTAGCTAGTAAATCACAGCACAGGCACATAACTAGCCAATGCCCACCAACACAGCCACGCTTCCTGGTGGTTGTAAATCTGCTATGAATACTGGGAAGAAAGCAGCCACAGTCAGCGAACATTATAAATAATGTGTCACATCTCACAATGGTAGCTAGTAAATCGCAGCACAGGCACATTATTAGCCAATGCCCACCAACACAGCCACGCTTCCTGGCAGTTGTAAATCTGCTATGAATACTGGGAAGAAAGCAGCCACAGTCAGCGAACATTATAAATAATGTGTCACATCTCACAATGGTAGCTAGTAAATCGCAGCACAGGCACATTATTAGCCAATGCCCACCAACACAGCCACGCTTCCTGGCAGTTGTAAATCTGCTATGAATACTGGGAAGAAAGCAGCCACAGTCAGCGAACATTATAAATAATGTGTCACATCTCACAATGGTAGCTAGTAAATCGCAGCACAGGCACATTATTAGCCAATGCCCACCAACACAGCCACGCTTCCTGGCAGTTGTAAATCTGCTATGAATACTGGGAAGAAAGCAGCCACAGTCAGCGAACATTATAAATAATGTGTCACATCTCACAATGGTAGCTAGTAAATCGCAGCACAGGCACATTATTAGCCAATGCCCACCAACACAGCCACGCTTCCTGGCAGTTGTAAATCTGCTATGAATACTGGGAAGAAAGCAGCCACAGTCAGCGAACATTATAAATAATGTGTCACATCTCACAATGGTAGCTAGTAAATCGCAGCACAGGCACATTATTAGCCAATGCCCACCAACACAGCCACGCTTCCTGGCAGTTGTAAATCTGCTATGAATACTGGGAAGAAAGCAGCCACAGTCAGCGAACATTATAAATAATGTGTCACATCTCACAATGGTAGCTAGTAAATCGCAGCACAGGCACATTATTAGCCAATGCCCACCAACACAGCCACGCTTCCTGGCAGTTGTAAATCTGCTATGAATACTGGGAAGAAAGCAGCCACAGTCAGCGAACATTATAAATAATGTGTCACATCTCACAATGGTAGCTAGTAAATCGCAGCACAGGCACATTATTAGCCAATGCCCACCAACACAGCCACGCTTCCTGGCAGTTGTAAATCTGCTATGAATACTGGGAAGAAAGCAGCCACAGTCAGCGAACATTATAAATAATGTGTCACATCTCACAATGGTAGCTAGTAAATCGCAGCACAGGCACATTATTAGCCAATGCCCACCAACACAGCCACGCTTCCTGGCAGTTGTAAATCTGCTATGAATACTGGGAAGAAAGCAGCCACAGTCAGCGAACATTATAAATAATGTGTCACATCTCACAATGGTAGCTAGTAAATCGCAGCACAGGCACATTATTAGCCAATGCCCACCAACACAGCCACGCTTCCTGGCAGTTGTAAATCTGCTATGAATACTGGGAAGAAAGCAGCCACAGTCAGCGAACATTATAAATAATGTGTCACATCTCACAATGGTAGCTAGTAAATCGCAGCACAGGCACATTATTAGCCAATGCCCACCAACACAGCCACGCTTCCTGGCAGTTGTAAATCTGCTATGAATACTGGGAAGAAAGCAGCCACAGTCAGCGAACATTATAAATAATGTGTCACATCTCACAATGGTAGCTAGTAAATCGCAGCACAGGCACATTATTAGCCAATGCCCACCAACACAGCCACGCTTCCTGGCAGTTGTAAATCTGCTATGAATACTGGGAAGAAAGCAGCCACAGTCAGCGAACATTATAAATAATGTGTCACATCTCACAATGGTAGCTAGTAAATCGCAGCACAGGCACATTATTAGCCAATGCCCACCAACACAGCCACGCTTCCTGGCAGTTGTAAATCTGCTATGAATACTGGGAAGAAAGCAGCCACAGTCAGCGAACATTATAAATAATGTGTCACATCTCACAATGGTAGCTAGTAAATCGCAGCACAGGCACATTATTAGCCAATGCCCACCAACACAGCCACGCTTCCTGGCAGTTGTAAATCTGCTATGAATACTGGGAAGAAAGCAGCCACAGTCAGCGAACATTATAAATAATGTGTCACATCTCACAATGGTAGCTAGTAAATCGCAGCACAGGCACATTATTAGCCAATGCCCACCAACACAGCCACGCTTCCTGGCAGTTGTAAATCTGCTATGAATACTGGGAAGAAAGCAGCCACAGTCAGCGAACATTATAAATAATGTGTCACATCTCACAATGGTAGCTAGTAAATCGCAGCACAGGCACATTATTAGCCAATGCCCACCAACACAGCCACGCTTCCTGGCAGTTGTAAATCTGCTATGAATACTGGGAAGAAAGCAGCCACAGTCAGCGAACATTATAAATAATGTGTCACATCTCACAATGGTAGCTAGTAAATCGCAGCACAGGCACATTATTAGCCAATGCCCACCAACACAGCCACGCTTCCTGGCAGTTGTAAATCTGCTATGAATACTGGGAAGAAAGCAGCCACAGTCAGCGAACATTATAAATAATGTGTCACATCTCACAATGGTAGCTAGTAAATCGCAGCACAGGCACATTATTAGCCAATGCCCACCAACACAGCCACGCTTCCTGGCAGTTGTAAATCTGCTATGAATACTGGGAAGAAAGCAGCCACAGTCAGCGAACATTATAAATAATGTGTCACATCTCACAATGGTAGCTAGTAAATCGCAGCACAGGCACATTATTAGCCAATGCCCACCAACACAGCCACGCTTCCTGGCAGTTGTAAATCTGCTATGAATACTGGGAAGAAAGCAGCCACAGTCAGCGAACATTATAAATAATGTGTCACATCTCACAATGGTAGCTAGTAAATCGCAGCACAGGCACATTATTAGCCAATGCCCACCAACACAGCCACGCTTCCTGGCAGTTGTAAATCTGCTATGAATACTGGGAAGAAAGCAGCCACAGTCAGCGAACATTATAAATAATGTGTCACATCTCACAATGGTAGCTAGTAAATCGCAGCACAGGCACATTATTAGCCAATGCCCACCAACACAGCCACGCTTCCTGGCAGTTGTAAATCTGCTATGAATACTGGGAAGAAAGCAGCCACAGTCAGCGAACATTATAAATAATGTGTCACATCTCACAATGGTAGCTAGTAAATCGCAGCACAGGCACATTATTAGCCAATGCCCACCAACACAGCCACGCTTCCTGGCAGTTGTAAATCTGCTATGAATACTGGGAAGAAAGCAGCCACAGTCAGCGAACATTATAAATAATGTGTCACATCTCACAATGGTAGCTAGTAAATCGCAGCACAGGCACATTATTAGCCAATGCCCACCAACACAGCCACGCTTCCTGGCAGTTGTAAATCTGCTATGAATACTGGGAAGAAAGCAGCCACAGTCAGCGAACATTATAAATAATGTGTCACATCTCACAATGGTAGCTAGTAAATCGCAGCACAGGCACATTATTAGCCAATGCCCACCAACACAGCCACGCTTCCTGGCAGTTGTAAATCTGCTATGAATACTGGGAAGAAAGCAGCCACAGTCAGCGAACATTATAAATAATGTGTCACATCTCACAATGGTAGCTAGTAAATCGCAGCACAGGCACATTATTAGCCAATGCCCACCAACACAGCCACGCTTCCTGGCAGTTGTAAATCTGCTATGAATACTGGGAAGAAAGCAGCCACAGTCAGCGAACATTATAAATAATGTGTCACATCTCACAATGGTAGCTAGTAAATCGCAGCACAGGCACATTATTAGCCAATGCCCACCAACACAGCCACGCTTCCTGGCAGTTGTAAATCTGCTATGAATACTGGGAAGAAAGCAGCCACAGTCAGCGAACATTATAAATAATGTGTCACATCTCACAATGGTAGCTAGTAAATCGCAGCACAGGCACATTATTAGCCAATGCCCACCAACACAGCCACGCTTCCTGGCAGTTGTAAATCTGCTATGAATACTGGGAAGAAAGCAGCCACAGTCAGCGAACATTATAAATAATGTGTCACATCTCACAATGGTAGCTAGTAAATCGCAGCACAGGCACATTATTAGCCAATGCCCACCAACACAGCCACGCTTCCTGGCAGTTGTAAATCTGCTATGAATACTGGGAAGAAAGCAGCCACAGTCAGCGAACATTATAAATAATGTGTCACATCTCACAATGGTAGCTAGTAAATCGCAGCACAGGCACATTATTAGCCAATGCCCACCAACACAGCCACGCTTCCTGGCAGTTGTAAATCTGCTATGAATACTGGGAAGAAAGCAGCCACAGTCAGCGAACATTATAAATAATGTGTCACATCTCACAATGGTAGCTAGTAAATCGCAGCACAGGCACATTATTAGCCAATGCCCACCAACACAGCCACGCTTCCTGGCAGTTGTAAATCTGCTATGAATACTGGGAAGAAAGCAGCCACAGTCAGCGAACATTATAAATAATGTGTCACATCTCACAATGGTAGCTAGTAAATCGCAGCACAGGCACATTATTAGCCAATGCCCACCAACACAGCCACGCTTCCTGGCAGTTGTAAATCTGCTATGAATACTGGGAAGAAAGCAGCCACAGTCAGCGAACATTATAAATAATGTGTCACATCTCACAATGGTAGCTAGTAAATCGCAGCACAGGCACATTATTAGCCAATGCCCACCAACACAGCCACGCTTCCTGGCAGTTGTAAATCTGCTATGAATACTGGGAAGAAAGCAGCCACAGTCAGCGAACATTATAAATAATGTGTCACATCTCACAATGGTAGCTAGTAAATCGCAGCACAGGCACATTATAAGCCAATGCCTACCAACACAGCCATGCTTCCTGGCAGTTGTAAATCTGCTATGAATACTGGGAAGAAAGCAGCCACAGTCAGCGAACATTATAAATAATGTGTCACATCTCACAATGGTAGCTAGTAAATCGCAGCACAGGCACATTATTAGCCAATGCCCACCAACACAGCCACGCTTCCTGGCAGTTGTAAATCTGCTATGAATACTGGGAAGAAAGCAGCCACAGTCAGCGAACATTATAAATAATGTGTCACATCTCACAATGGTAGCTAGTAAATCGCAGCACAGGCACATTATTAGCCAATGCCCACCAACACAGCCACGCTTCCTGGCAGTTGTAAATCTGCTATGAATACTGGGAAGAAAGCAGCCACAGTCAGCGAACATTATAAATAATGTGTCACATCTCACAATGGTAGCTAGTAAATCGCAGCACAGGTACATAACTAGCCAATGCCCACCAAAACAGACACGCTTCCTAATGGTTGTAAATCTGCTATGAATACTGAGAAGAAAGCAGCAACAGTCAGAGAATAATATAAATAATGTGTCACATTTCACAATGGTAGCTAGTAAATCGCAGTGCAGGCACATAACTAGCCAATGCCCACCAACACAGCCACGCTTCCTGGCAGATGTAAATCTGCTATGAATACTGGGAAGAAAGCAGCCACAGTTTAGGAACATTATAAATAATGTGTCACATCACACAGTGGTAGCTAGTAAATAGCAGCACAGGCACATTTTGAGCCAATGCCTACCAACACAGCCATGCTTCCTGGTGGTTGTAAATCTGCTATGAATACTGGGAAGAAAGCAGCCACAGTCAGCGAACATTATAAATAATGTGTCACATCTCACAATGGTAGCTAGTAAATCGCAGCACAGGCACATTATTAGCCAATGCCCACCAACACAGCCACGCTTCCTGGCAGTTGTAAATCTGCTATGAATACTAGGAAGAAAGCAGCCGCAGTCAGCGAACGTTATAAATAATGTGTCACATCTCACAATGGTAGCTAGTAAATCGCAGCACAGGCACATTATTAGCCAATGCCCACCAACACAGCCACGCTTCCTGGCAGTTGTAAATCTGCTATGAATACTGGGAAGAAAGCAGCCACAGTCAGCGAACATTATAAATAATGTGTCACATCTCACAATGGTAGCTAGTAAATCGCAGCACAGGCACATTATTAGCCAATGCCCACCAACACAGCCACGCTTCCTGGCAGTTGTAAATCTGCTATGAATACTGGGAAGAAAGCAGCCACAGTCAGCGAACATTATAAATAATGTGTCACATCTCACAATGGTAGCTAGTAAATCGCAGCACAGGCACATTATTAGCCAATGCCCACCAACACAGCCACGCTTCCTGGCAGTTGTAAATCTGCTATGAATACTGGGAAGAAAGCAGCCGCAGTCAGCGAACATTATAAATAATGTGTCACATCTCACAATGGTAGCTAGTAAATGGCAGCACAGCCACATTATTAGCCAATGCCCACCAACACAGCCACGCTTCCTGGCAGTTGTAAATCTGCTATGAATACTGGGAAGAAAGCAGCCACAGTCAGCGAACTTTATAAATAATGAGCCACATCTCACAATGGTAGCTAGTAAATCGCAGAACAGGCACATTTTTAGCCAATGTCCACCTACACAGCCCCGCTTCCTGGCAGTTGGAAATCTGCTATGAATC
>NQII01009674.1:0-48183 GCA_002778355.1 Clitarchus hookeri | reverse complement strand
AGTTTGCAAGTAAGTGTCTAACGTGTATTGGAATGTGTTGTGTTCTTGCTTGTCTTTATAAAGTGTCTTAATGTTAAATGTCAGTTATGTTTGGAAAGTTCTAAAGTGCCCAAAATGTTTATTTATTTATTTATTTATTTATTTATTTATTTAATCACCAGTTTGAGTGATTTTTTTTTTTTTTAATCAAGTTAAAATATTTGTTTTTATGCAATATTTTAGTCTTCACAATATTTAAGGATTCCTATTTGTTCATACACTATACGCAATCACATTTTAATTACCATTATTACAGTCACATAAATATAAATATAAATATAAGAAATGCTGCCATTTTTAGACTAAACATCATTCCCACAAGTGGCTTAGACCATTGTGTTTGTATTGGTATCAAAATGACGCTTTACATTATTTTAATAAACAAGACTTTAAAAAACTTGTCTGTTTTCATTGCAGTGTACAGCTATAGTAAAACCCTTCCCCCNCTATTTTAATAAACAAGACTTTAAAAAACTTGTCTGTTTTCATTGCAGTGTACAGCTATAGTAAAACCCTTCCCCCTCCCCCTGGTAACACAACCAATTCTGCAAATTTCTGGAAAAAATAAAATAAATGGCACTTGATAATGTAGAAACACTACAACAGACCAAAGAATATACCAAAGCACAAGGAAATGTAAAATAAAGAGGTGTAAAAAAACAGGGCTCCACAGCATTAAATATAACAATGGGATTAGGGCTGAGCCGATACCGGTACCGATATATCGAAACCGGCCGATATCGTAATTATCGGAATTGTTTGCAATTCATGTTTAAATCGCTAATATTATAACTGATATTTTACCCTAAGAATCTAAGATGAAGCTGTTTTCATCTCGCCATAATTGGAGTGGATTAGCGCACTATTTGGTTTTATTAAAATAATAACAATTTTAATTGGTTTTTTACTAAAGTACCTAACTGGCTCTCTTTATTTATAAAGCAAAATTAGGCACATTTTGCATGATTGTTTACAAAAAATGTATGCAACAAAACAATAGAAGCCACCATTTGCGTTTACTGAGTTTTATCTCTGTAGGCAAGCTTACCGCATGAACAAAACTTAATATTTAATCAGCCTAACACATATTTATTATTAAAAATTATTATTTACGATTACCTCCATAAATATTTTGTCTTAGTACTTTCATGTCAAACCGCGAACACGGCGACCCATAAAAAAAATTATGTAATCTTGCAATGTTGGTTACATGCTACACATTACTGCCGCCTAGCGGCACCATTCCTACAGTTTGTCTTTTTTTTTGTTTCACTGGTTTGTTTGCTGTTGCTGTAATAATATGACGGTGTTAGGTTAGGGAATAAACGCGGTGAAATTATTTACGTGCGCCAGCAAAAAAACAAATAATATGGCTGGAAGGAAAAGTCACCTGTGGAATTTTTTTTACAGTAAGCAACACGCAAGAATGCAAGGCTGTTTGCAATATTTGGCGAGAGGCGGTACATCATTGACGTCGTATAGTACCACAAACTTAAAACAGCACCTTGAGTGTACGCACCCTTAGAAGTGGAAGAGCTTCAAATTCTAGGCCTGTTGTAGAACTCTCAACACAACATTCTGGCAGAGAAAATACGCCTAGCAATGCCATAATTGCGAGTACTTCAAAAATTTCAGATAACGATCGTGTGGCTACATGTTCATCTAGCCATGATGTAAACATATCTAAACCAAAATTTCATAACGTGTATGAATTAATGGAAAAAAATAACCTTATCCTTTATCACATGCCCGCACTGTGAAAATAAATAGTCTCATCGGAAAAATCATTTGCAACAGATCTTTTACCATTTAATATTGTGGAAAACAAAGGTAGGTTGAATACTACAAATACATTGTATGCATAATTCATATGTACATCACATCTTACACATTTTTTTACATCAATTTAGATTTTTTTTTTAGATATGCTTAATTACTAACTATTAAGTGGTTCCTAGGTTTTTATTAATCTATATAGTTTGGCCTATCACTGAAACAATAAAAACAAAGACAACTAAAATTTTCTGTAACTAAATGTTGTAAAAATAAAAGTTTTTAATTTTTTGAAACATGAAAAAATGTTATTTTTCCTTACGGGAGTATCGGTATTGGTATCAGCAATATCGGTATGTTTGTATTGGCAATATCGGAAAAGGCTCAAAAACCATATCGGCTCACCTCTAAATGGGATACAATGAAATGGGAGGGACTTAGTGGGTAACAGCATACCTGTCCTCGTGCATGCCAGTGCGCACGTCGCGGACAGCAGCATATCCACAGGCAACGCGGGCATGCTTCTGCAGGCTGCGCAGCACATTGCGCCCCACCTCCAGGTAGTAGGGGTCTCCCGTGGCACGGTGCAGGAAGTACGTTGACTCCAAGAACTCCGGCCGCAGAGGGTGCTGCCCCCAGTGGACCTGCAATCCATGGCACACGTCACAACACTTACGTACTCCCAAACACATCACATCACATACTTTGGTGAGTCTGACCTCTAGCAAAGTTACAGGTCACTGCAGTAATGAGAATGAGATGATAATCCGCTGCTATGGCACTGTGCCATTCACACAAATTTTCAACTCTATTTAATATAACAAAGCCTTTATCAAGATTATCTGTTGCTCAAAATAGTTGCACTTATCATCAATGGAGTAATTCAAAGCAAATGGTTTCACCTGAAAATGTTATGCAATAAATTTTAACCAGTAATGTTTCACAAAAATTATTCTTTTGCATTTGAAAAGTTTTTACCTCCTGTAAAGTTTGTGTTAAATTATTTCTGGCGTAAAAACAGCTTGATTTTTAAACAAAATAATAATTTAACTTAATATGCACCATCTTCCAAATAAAACGATACCCCTTTGTCGCCAAAAATTGTTTGAACATAGAGCAACTTTTGTTACCAAGCACAAAGTTAATTTTCAGAGGCATTCTGTGGGGAGATCAATGTATTTAAATTAATTACTTTCAAAACACACACAGAATCTGAATAAATTGATATCCTAGAAGGGCCTATTTGACACCCTCTTGTCACCAAATGATGCAGCATAACTTGTGGCAAGCGTTAGAAGTGTACAGCAAAAACAGAGGCTGTGGTTTTGAATAATTAATTATTGAAGACAGTAAATAAATAAATTTGAATTGCTTTATTCATCTCTGTCTTAAAATTGTGTGCATGTATGCATGAGTGAAAATATTGTGTCGTGCTGGCGGGGAAAGTGAAGTGTGTAACAAAGAGAGAAACGAAGAAATACAGTTCCTGTTGCCTGCTGTAATAGCATTACAGCAATTACAAAAATTATCAAATCAAATGTTACATTAAATTTGTTGGCTTGACCACTAAATATAAATTTTGCACTAAAAATGTAACATGTTGTAATGATGCAGGCAATAGTAATTGACATGTGCAGGAAAAATTTTATTTTTTCTATACTTTCAAGAATTAATGTAATTTATTAAGTGTTTGGAACTTTGATGTTGTAGCAATTTGAATTTATTTTACTTATTTTCGATTTTCAAACTTTATAATTGCATTTCAAGTTGTTGGACAGTAGCACTGATCATTGTAAGGTGAGTGACATAACACCTTTTCCTTTTATTAGTAAGCTAAGGACATGTAGTTAGCTGTGGTACTCTCTGTCTCATAAAACTTAGCAAGATTATGACAGACAGTGAATAGCAATATGACGTATTCAAAACAAACAACATGCCATTTACAAAATCCTGTATCATCTGATGCATGAACGAATGAAAATTAATATTACATTGGCTATTCTGACTGCACCACCGACACACAACAGATCCGCAGAAAATACATGAATAAGAAAGAGTTCCTAGATTAATTATAATTAATACATTTTATTTAACGTGGTCACATAACAGCTGTTGTTAGTGTTAAAAACTAAACTTCGCGCTAAAAAAGTAATGTGTGTGTGTTCAAAATGAAATGCAAATTAAAACTGTCTGTATTCACATGAAACGCAACATCAAACATTAGGAGTTCTCTTTACTTCGTATCACCACTCACCATGCCATTCATAAATGCTTGATATGTATTAATTCCGAAAGCCTACAAAAATATTGCAGGGTAATGTTAAATTATTTTTCACATAATTTGACAAAATACATTCCAAAATTGTGTAATTTCAAGCCAGTAATACAAGAAACGTTATAATTACTAAATACAGCTCCGCCTCATCGTCACGTCACCCAGAGCAGGATTTGAACCCAGGATGACTTGCTTCCAGAGCCAACCAGCATGCCCCTAGGCAAGGTGCACCAAAGGACATGGCAGCCGAGGCCATCTATGCCACTATGTCAGACATCATCTGTCTGGTAATCACCCCCGCGTGCAACAGAAGTCAGCCACGCAGCCTAGCACTGCCCCTAAGCTCGCGGGAGTGATTCAACCCGCAAATAAGGAAAACCGCACTTCCAACCTTCCCCGAGAGAACAGCAGTATATGGAAAAAAAATGAGGGAGAGGGAGAGAGAGAACTACGAACCAATTTTTAAGAATTGGTACCGAACCATGAACCAAAAAAATGATAGAACCAACCCATCCCAAAAATAAACTAACATTTTGTTAATAAATAATTTTGAGTTTTGTACATAAATATTTTTGAAATGGATTTTGCATTTGTTAAAAGTTAAGTAACGCACAATGTTTAAACTTATTTCACGTCAACTACAGTGTATGGGCTCGAGAACAATGCCGACTGTATTTTAACGAAAACATTTTGAGTTGCGACACAAGTACTGATACGAAAATAGAGTCGAACTGGTCTTGTACATTCTGGCAGCGCAGCTCCAGGCAGATGGCGCCACCATCGACAGTGTTGCCACAATGTGGCGGGAAATTTAAATTAGTTCAAACGGACCCACGGCCCAAACATACAGGTTGTGTATGGTCTTGTAGGGATATCATTTTATTTGCAGATTATATACCCATTATTTTAAGTTAATATTTAAATTAAATTAAATTAAAGTGTTATGTATTTTGCACCAGAAAATTAAATACTGTCTTAACACGAAAAACCATGTTTAAAAAACAACTTGTTGGTTTTGGGGTGTTAAAATCTGTAAATTTGGATTTAACGAATCCAGCAAATTAAAGTAAAGAATTTCAAGAACTGTCACATTTTGTTAAATTGACGTTTCACTGTACTTTTGATGGCAATGAAGATGATGACGAGTGGAAAGTCTGGTAACAAGAGTTCAGCTAAAGGCAGCCCAAGTTCGGAAGTACGTGATAACAAGTAATTCTCGTCGCGATAAATTGAATTATTAAATATTAGGTGTAAAATATTCATGGCCGTTGTATCATAACATTTATATTTTATTTCATTTACTTGCAGATTGGCGAGATGGACATGGTCTTATCTCCCATTTTTTGACAGCATAANAATTTATATTTTATTTCATTTACTTGCAGATTGGCGAGATGGACATGGTCTTATCTCCCATTTTTTGACAGCATAAAGATTAATTTGAAGAAATCAATTCAACTATATCTGATTCTCATTTTACAAAAAATGTTTTATGTGCTATTGTTTATTTGTGGACTATATATTATTGTATTTAGTTAAGTGAGAATATATATTTTCTAGTCATGGGTCGAGTCTTTTTACAGTAGATATCGATCTACTGAAAGAGCAAGTCAAGTCACGGTACTTTTAGGTAATAAACAACAAATAATTGCACATAACAATCACCTTGTGTGTCTCACGAATCAATAATTTTACGTTCTAAAACTGCTCAAGTTGCAGCAGAACGAAAACAATAACTCCAATACATGCCTTAACACTTGGTTGGCGTTTGTGATGTTCGGCTGTGATAAAATCCGGTGGGTGTTATATTCATGACTTGAGCCATATTGCTCCCAGCAAAGCGCTTCCTCCTTGCGCCATGCTGGGCCATCAGCATCAGACAACCCATAACTTGTCAGGTGGACAGGTACAGTCTCAGCACGATGCAAATACTTACAACCATATGAGGTATAGCATTTATACATGAAAAGCCTTTGTGTCATGGCACGTCACACCTTCAGCAGAAATATGCAAAACGGTAAACTTATCATTACTTTTCTCATCAAATTAGAGTTTTAAAAACATGTGNCACCTTCAGCAGAAATATGCAAAACGGTAAACTTATCATTACTTTTCTCATCAAATTAGAGTTTTAAAAACATGTGATAAAAAAAAAGAACAACTATTAGGTAACAAAAACTTTAAATGTGGACTGCTTGTCCGCTCCCCCGGCGGCATGCTGACGGACCAGCCTGAAAGCTGTCCTCCCATTTCACCCCTGTAACAGTTATCTTTTTTGTTCTATCAGCATCACACGGCTGCAATTACCATTACTACTATAGTCATTCTTTGGACGGCGAGAGAGAAAAAGTAGTTCTGTGAATCACCCAGGCAAAGAATTATTCTTAGTGGTAAAAACTAGTCCCAAACTTTTTTCTTGGTAAACTGTGACTATAAGAGGGGGAGGAAGTTATAAGGGACCGGAGTTATACCCAAGTACATAGGTACACAAACTCGATTTTAACAAAAAAAATTAATACTTGACTTGACTCAACTTTCATACAACTTGAAACTCGACTTTACTCGACTGGAGTTTCATACAACTTGACTAGACTCGAAACTGTAAACATCCAACTTGCCCATCACTAATACATTATTTTGTGATTTAGTCAAAATTCACATAAAAGTCGCACAGCACCTCGAGTTTTCAAGTTAAATTTTAAAATAAAATGTGTGACCATTATGCAATACAACACTTTATCTTCTAGTCATGAATAGTGGCTACATCCAGAGGTCAAAATGAAGCAATGTTCGATACCAAAATAAATGCACACTTTGCAACCACCAGGCCTCTACTTACACAAACATGATATTACCTGGAAGTCAGTAGTGAATGCCTCAGGAATGAAGTTATGCTTCTGCATGACCTGGTACAGCATTTCATGTGTCTCCACGGCCGGCTTGATGTCACCTTTTAGGACCTGCACATCAGTTAAAACTGAAACTACTAAACCACCCAACAGGCCACACACAAGATCATACATAATGCTAACATGTCCTCACACTGCTAAACCACATATCACATAATTTCATGGAAATATTATTTTTATATTTGTGTTCTTTTCCATACCCCTACCCTGATCCAGAAAAAAAAACAATGGTTTCCTGAATAATTATTTTCCAAGATAACTAGCTTGCCAGGTTTTCAGACTACCAGTGCTTCCTTTATTGAAGACTTTCCTTCAACCAGGTACTCCAAATTCACAGACACCATGCCAGAAATGATTCATAAAATACAATAGTTTTACAAGATGCCAGAGGGAGTATCAGAGTTCGTGATGATGGAGGTCTCAATAAAAATTAAAACTAAACATAAATTTTAAAATGTATTTATAATGCTATAAAAAAATACACACAGACATTATTCACAACAATAAACTACCTATCCCTAATATTAACACTTGTTATTCTCAGTAAGCACAATATATAATGTCAATATCAATTCTAATTAAATTCTTTATTATTACTTTTATATTGGTTAGAATCATTTAATTCAAACTTATTTTTTACACATATACAGTTAACTATCATCCCAAATGTCTCATTCATGCATCTAGTTCAATAGTTCTGTCTGTCAATCTCACTATACAGTATGCAGTCTTCACTCTCGCTGGTCAATGTTGTCACCGCCACCTGTTACTTCACTGGCTTTCCACAACTAGTGCTTCAGACCGCACAAGGCTCCAGACTCAAGACACGCTATTCGGAAGGCCCATTGTTGCTTTTATAGACCAGCTGGCCTAATCCAGAAGGTTCCCCCCGCACTTAAGTCTCGCTGAGGGAGGCGAGAGCGATGAATAGAACATTCTTGCAATGATAACTTAAGTAATTCAATGCCTGAAGGACCCTAAATGGTAGGATTCCTGATACACTAATTGCATAATGTGAGGCAGCACCCTTTTGTAAATCTCAGCGCACACCTTGGGTTACAATGATGCCACTGATACTGTGCTTCACAAACTCGTGTGGAATACGGCAACGGAAGTGACACAGTGCGGCAAAATGTAACACTGCCCCCTCCTCAAGTCTGTTCATCCCAAACAGACTCTGCAATATCTGGAACTTCGTAGAGTGCCAGTCGGACTATGTGGGAAACTTTAGGCTTTACCAAAGCCTTGAGGACAAATCAAAATGAAAAAAATTATTGATTCTCTTCAGAATCTTGTAAGAGCCTTCCCAACGTTTCTGTAGCCTCTGTGGGATGTATAGCCAAACCTGCATGGTTATTACATACTGTCAACATTAGTTTGGTTCCTGTACAAACCATGTTTGAGATGAGTTTGCTTCAAAAGCAATTATGTACCACACAAAAGTGAAGCAAGCACTGAAGCAAATTTGCACGAGTCTCTGAGGCTGTGCAAAGTCGATATTGTTCGAGTTTGTTGTTGTACTGCTTTAATATTCGCTGTGCTTTTTAAATGACCGTAGAATAATTCAGCAACTCATAAAATTGCTCACATACATTTAGTTCATTGGAATATATGTCTGTATTTCTTTCATGTGTTATGAAACTATAAAGGTGACATCTATAACCTATCATTGGTAGTTGACGAAATGTGGATAAACTCTTTGTAGAACTGCAGAAACATATTTAGCATTAGCACAAAGGGGATACACATTCACAGTTGCCGAGATGAGTTTTCAAATTAAGTACTATCTCATGTAATCGGGTAAATGGGAAATGACATGAGCCAAAATTTTGGCTCAAAGTCAACAAAGTGTAACGATTTCAGCATTTAAAGCTTTTGTTTATGCTCTCATTTCTTTGAGATGAATGTTAATTTATTTCTGAAAAGCAATTTTTTTTTTAAGCTTCTACCCCCAGACATGGCTAGATAAGTAATTCAGGACATCACCTCTAAATTGTATTTATATATTTTGGTTTATTTACATTTCACGTATTTTGACAGTTACTTCTTTCCTTTATTTGTTATGGGAACTGAGCTCAAATTTCTTTGTTAGTGTTAATTAATTTGTCATTGTTTTTCTCTTTGCATTTTTACAGGTTTTATCCAGCAGTTTTGGCTACGGAGGAATGTATTAAATTCCACAACTGATTAGACTGTGACGTATGAGGAAGTGACGTCTTTTTGGAATTTCCCATTTAGTTAGGATGCCCATGAGAACCCCGCGGTTAACTACTCTCTCCTCAGATGCCATGACAAGCGGTACATTGTAAAATTTTATCTGCAAAATTTGCTGTTAAATTTGTATTACCGCCCATCGTAATGATACGGAAGGTGTTTGAGAGTCGCCAAGTTGTTTTTAATATGCGGGGTACAATAAGAAGAGGCCCAAAACTGCATAGCAATTAGTTTTGAAGTGCTTCAAATACGTCGGCTGCCGTCTCCACCGAAGCTTTAAGTATGATCTACAGAGAGCTTGGTAATATCAATTTACATGATTTCACATAGGCCTATGTGTGCTACAAACTTTTCTACGCTATTTGGAATAGGCAACACGCATATTTTTTGCTGGCACGTTCATTTATGTGTTATAAATGTATTTACAAAGTATCACAATTTAAATATTAGTTTTGAAAAAGTTATGATTGAATGAAAGTTTTACGTTTGAAACGCCTGCCACTCCTGCTCACTCCAAGACGTCACAAGTCCGATACAACCTCGCCCGCTGCGTTTATTTACTTCAGCGGTGATGCATATTTGGTTAAATAGAAATTGTTTGAAGTATTGAAAAAAGAAAATAAACACTCAAGTATATCAGAATCATCTAAATGGTTTATTTTACCACAGTGTACTAGCACATCTCGCAAAACACCTGATAAAATATTTGTTAGTTGCAAAAAACTAAACAAAGAGTAAGACGTGGTTTAACGCAGTTAGGCAAGACATTGAAGATAAAAATCAGTTATTTTTGTTTGCGAAGACCATTTTGACATATGTAATTATATTTAAGGTGTTTGTGTTTCCTCTATGTAGGTAGTTTTAACACCAAACTTCGCAATGTCTACTATTTACATCTGACCTAACCTTCATTACAGTACTATGGTATTGTTTAATATCCACCACAACGCGTTTAACAATTCGTATGTGAAGTAGACGCGAGTATAAAAAAATTTGTTAACATATTTCATAATAATAAAGGTATATAAATATGTTTACAAAAAAGTTAGCCACACAATGTAAATTTTACATTTTGTACGTTTACACATTCCAAGTTAAGCCTAACAAATGGAATTTGGTATAGAGTTTTTATTAATTTAATATAACTTCTATATTTACATTGTATGCATAAATAATAACATGTCACAATGTTAAGCCATGAAAATTAAACAAAAATTATTTGGGTGGGGCTATTGCTCTTGCAAAAAGTTTGGTTTATATTAAACAGTCTTTTTCAAACATAGTAATTTCTAATAAATTTAAGTTGTTTTCATTTGTTTCTAGTTAGCTTTCATAAGCCTAACAATTTAAGTTAAATGGCAACTTAATTTTTACTTTCAAAACACTAATATGCATGTTTTTAGAAACGTTTATCATGGACGATCTTACTTTCATATTTTCCCTTCCCCTTTTTTCTAAGTTACTGAGATGGACGTTACAAAAAACTACGAGACTAGGTCCACAAAATTGACAATAAATAGCCTATGCGTTTTACGCAAGTAAGCTGTTTTATAACCTTTTCCCTTAAAAATAAACAGGAAGAAAACAGCTTTTGAGAATAAAACAAATTCTTAAGCTATTAATACAGATTTTCTTCCCTGTATTATTTTAATTCCCGGTATTTAGTGTTTCTCAAACTACCATGTCTATATTTTCCGCTTGTGTACAGATTAAAAAGAAAGTGTAGACACAGCTATCATGATGTTAGAATAATTAAAGGTACGTTAGGTACACAAAACATAAGAAACAATAAGATAAGCAAATTATTTTTAAAATTATTTTTTAGTTTCCAAACACTATATTTGAGGCCTCAGTATAGTGTTTATAAACGAGGTAGAACGTGGAAATACAGGTTTGCCGGCCGGCAGCGCAGCATTCTGCCCGCCACCGACCCGCAGCTGCTCGCAAGAAGTCGANGTGGAAATACAGGTTTGCCGGCCGGCAGCGCAGCATTCTGCCCGCCACCGACCCGCAGCTGCTCGCAAGAAGTCGAGCGGTGTCGGGTAGTTAATAGCGTGCTAGCTTGCCTACTGTGACCATACTGTGAGTTATCTGGCATTTCTAAAGCGAAAAAAGTGTTTTATGAATACTGAAATGTGGTTTAGAATCCGGAAATATTTGTAATCTTCTTTCTCAACACAGCATTATGTTTTATTTCTAAATAACGTAATTAATTTATCACAGACATCAAGCATGGCGCGCGACAACACAGTACGCTTACTGCAGTCATGTTCATTACAATTTTGTTATTCTTGTGAATGTAATACCTATTNCCGCGCGACAACACAGTACGCTTACTGCAGTCATGTTCATTACAATTTTGTTATTCTTGTGAATGTAATACCTATTACATATTTTAATTTCCAACTTTAAATCCCAGCAATCGTAAACATAAACACGGATGATAAAAATAATACGTACCTCAATAAAACGTACAAACAAATAATTTATCACATGTGATGTAGGCCTACTGTTACTTTGAAGATCACGACTGTGCGATATGAGGCATATTCTTACCTGTATAATTTTANATGTGATGTAGGCCTACTGTTACTTTGAAGATCACGACTGTGCGATATGAGGCATATTCTTACCTGTATAATTTTATACCTCTTATTTCAGGTTCCACAAAACAATGGGAATTTAAGTAATCAAGTACCATGTCGGTATCTACGCATGGCAGATTGTCCGACTGTGTTTTCACAAAGTTGCCTTCCATTTTAGTGCTACTTGTTTGCAACGTGCTGGGGCCGGCCGCCGGCGTATGACTAGTGACATCAAACCAACGAGAGAGAGTTCCGCATTCACGTGACAGCGACCGCGAAAATAACTTTCTCAAAACTGATTTTTATGCAACAAACGGCACATTTTTATTTTCATATGCATATACAATTGTGTTTGTATCATTTTCAACTATGTTTGCAAAATTTTCATGTTGCCTATTACTAAATTATCTTGAAGTTTAAAAGAGAAATGTTTGGATTTTAAATTTTTATTCAGAAATAAATAAGGGCGTTAATTTTGTTTCGAACGCTATCCAGAAGCCAGTAGATGGGTTTTCTTGCTCTAAAGCCGTACAACATCCACAAACACTTTAAAAGTATTAAATGCTGAGAAATAAAGGAGCCAGTTTCAGTTTTCTGCTCACATAAATTATCTATTTCGTTTGCTAANCAAGTATTAAATGCTGAGAAATAAAGGAGCCAGTTTCAGTTTTCTGCTCACATAAATTATCTATTTCGTTTGCTAATATTTAGAGAGGTGATTTAGTTTTACTGATTCCTTCACAACTGAAATATTTCAATTGACAACAATTTTCATTGGATTTTGAATTATTTAAACACTGCAATCTGAACTGATTATTTTTATCATTAATTATGAATTTTTATATTTCATGTACATTTTCATTAATAAAGCTTTAATTTTTCTGCACCTATTGAATAAGTTATGTTTTGTGTCAAATTCGACGTAGTTAGTATTTTATTTTAAAGTGATTTTCATATTTTGTGTCCTAGTGTTCACACTAATTGTCTGTATATTTGTCACGCATGCGTGTGTGTGTCTATATATATATATATAAATATATATATTTTATAAGGATACTGCATCACACCTATTTCTGTTTTTATTAAGTGTTTCTTTTAGTGGATGACAATCAAGTAGTTGTGAAAACAACTGGACCCTAATTGTGGCTGATAGGTCCTGAAGGAACCCGGTGCACCACATGATGTGTACGTGTTGGATGTGGTGATGCATTACGGCAAGTGTCGGGGAGTAGCAACGACTCTTCGGCTTATGTGTTAGGGAAGGCGTCATCGACTGAAGAACTGTGGCTGTGCAGTAGAGAGCCTTAGCACGACTGGTGCTGAGGCAAGCTACGTGGACAATTGGTGTTAGCGAGGTTGGCAGATANCCCGCCTCAACCGGCATTTCTGCCGAGTTCAAGGCGATTTATTCCTCTTGGCTGGAGGGTTCCCGCGTGCTTTGTTCGCTCTCGGTAATCTTTGGCCGCCTCCCCTTCAGGTTAGGGTTGGGCGGCGCCGCTGCTGCTATCTCTTGGCGGGGTGGTGGCAGTGAGGTTTGAGTGTGATTGCGGGCGGTATCAGCCACTCGCTTAGGGGTAAACATAGGAAGCGTTATGCATCAAACAATCCGCTTGCAAAAAAATACACATCACAAGAATGCAGCTACTAATATTTAGTCTGATTATTTGAGTCCAAATATTCTTTACGTGATATCTAATTCTGGTCAATTCAAAATATGGTTTTGCTATAAACGGTTTGTAACACCAGAAAAATGTAGTATTTATTGTACGGAACGTGCGTTCATTCTTCCAAGTTGTTTCGTTGTTGCAGTGACTTTTTAAAGATTTGAAAGGCGAGGAAAGTTTACACGGCACAAGAAAAAAATCACCCTTTGCTACTGTTTGTTGCGTAAAATATATATCAATATGTTTGCGAGGANTTTACACGGCACAAGAAAAAAATCACCCTTTGCTACTGTTTGTTGCGTAAAATATATATCAATATGTTTGCGAGGAAAGTTGCTGTGTGTTACATTCATAACCTACCCATGTGATAAGGTTATGATTACACCACGTAATTTTGAAGTCAACATGTTTGCAATTCATGGAAAGTAGATGCTACTAAGTATTGCTATGAACAAAAAAATTTTACTACCAAAGAACCTATATGTATTATGTGACTGGCCTAGTGTAGTGTAAACATGATCTTCCGTGACTTCACAAGCAGGTCTTTTAAAGACCTGTATTTTAACGTCTTATGTTGCAGTTTTAAAAATAAATTTGAACTGAATTTAAGACTAAAGATTTGTAGAACTAATATAAAATTTGCAATTTTAGTATGAAACAAATCATATGCCTCATCTGCAAGATACTTTGTAACAAGAATTTAATTTACCAGTGCTTTTGTCACAAAATCTAAGACATGACCATTATATGAAATTATTGGTTGCTAACAGAATCCCCATTCATAAAATAAAGACATTATACTAACACGTTAATGCTAAAATTTTCAGTGTGAAGGTTCAGTATGGCTAAAACCTCTCGATGCTAGCAGTATCAAGGGTACCATGATATTGANTAAAATTTTCAGTGTGAAGGTTCAGTATGGCTAAAACCTCTCGATGCTAGCAGTATCAAGGGTACCATGATATTGAAAATATTAATTGGCCCATCCCTACTAATAAGCAATATTTTCATGTTTAAAGTTGGTTAACGTCTCTAATATTCTTCAATAAAATATATTACTAACCATGTATTTCTCAGCTTTAAAAAACAAAATTGTCTATAAAGATGTTGTATACTGCTATTATGTGCAACAAGCACAAAANTGTATTTCTCAGCTTTAAAAAACAAAATTGTCTATAAAGATGTTGTATACTGCTATTATGTGCAACAAGCACAAAATACCAGTGGAAAATTCATGGCCGTGAACTGGAGGAAGACCATTTAAAAAACAAGATAGTCAATGCAATTTGAGGCTATTTCGCTGGCGACTGTGAACATAACCAATTAATGTAGGTTATCTGATGTGTGCACATGTTGAAACTATGAACACTTTACAGGAGCTTACGTTCAAGTAGCAAAAATATTACAGTAGAACCCTTTACTAACATTTCTCAAGGGCTCCAAGAAATGTCAGCCTTATATAATGAAAAAAAATACAGGAGTATAATTTTGTATTGAAAAACGTGTTTTTGAATCAAGAGATGGCAGAAGGAAAAGGTTATAAGAAGGGATGTTATAACAGGGTAACAATCTATTTTAAAAATAGTTACCATATTTATTTGTGTGATGTATTACTGCATAAAATATCTTTCACTAATTAGTAAAATTGTGAAAATAATTCCTTCAGTTTTTTCTTAGGCGTAAAAAAATTATATTTTTTTAGTTTTGAATTTTATTATAGAATTTTTCTTTGAAAGCAGAGCCACTAAATATATGTAAAGAAAAAGCTGAAACTGTTATCTGACAGTATACTTATAACTGACAAAAACAGAAAGAAAAAAAAAAAAATAGAGAACTGAGAACCAATTTTTAGGAATTGGTAGCAAACCGAGAAACAAAATAAAATATGGAACAGACCCATCACTGTTTTCCTGCCCCTTACAACGGTGTTCAATAAGCAACAAACACACAAAGTAATGCTACTGACAGCTGCCTGATGATCTTGTGATACAGTCTTGACCCTACCACTGCAGGCAAATCTACATTACATTCAGTCATGGGATGATGACCACCATTAGGGGTTCCTCATTTAAGGGCTTGTCTCTCAGAGGGTGTCACCACTTTGCAAAATGGCAGGATGTGTTCCTACCTGGAGTCCCGGCCAGAATGCCAGCAGTGCATCCATAAAGTTTCTGGAGTTGGTGTTGGGGCGGTGCATATGGACGTCTATCAACATCGGGCCTTGGCTGATGTACTTCATCACAGCCGAGTAGTGCTGCAAACACAATATACTCTCCTGTGCACACATTGGAGAAACTGCTATGTGGGCTTCAAACAACTTGGGCACAAACTTAAAATTCAAACTGTGATGTATGTATGTTTGCTTATTTTTGTCCATAATCACCAAACAATGGAGAACGACAAGAATATACTAGAGTTGTGCAAATTGACTTTTTTCTCATGAAACAAAAATGAAAAATTAATTCATAAGATCTCAGACTTAACAAAAATTTAATGAATTTCATAACATTTTAGTAAGTTATTAATTATAACAGATTTGTTGCAAAACCAAACCAAAAAAATTGAGGATATGGAGTATTTACTACAAGGCTTCTTGCCTATATTTAAATTTCCCTTTTATGTAGTTATCTTAGTTATAAAATAATGAAAACAAACAAGCTGAATTACAGACAAAAATTTCCTTTGCTGGTGCACTATATGAACATTCATTAATCACCCTAATATTAATATAAATCAAGGATTTTCGTACTGTTACAACTTTCGGCAACCAAATTTCTTACAGAAACAAAAATGGAAGTTGTCAATTTTCCTTTTCATTTAGGTAACAAATATTTGCTCAACCTTATAAAATTCATCACAATAATTTCTCTTGATTAACCAGCACTGTAACCATTTATTAAATATAACATTTAAGTGATACTTTTGTAACACTGCTGTTGGACTCATGTTAGGATGCTAGTCTCGCACTACTGAGATTTTCAGTTTCAATCCTTAACTCTTGAAACAAACATCTTTGAACAGGGATATTAGGCTGTGTCCGAATTAGGGTATATACTGGTGTACTTGCATTCTTGCATACTTTACTTACCCTTGGCACCAAACTTGATGAATTTGGACAGGCACTCTTGATGGCTTCGGTAACAGCTATTAGCCAGTTTATCACGTTTAGTGAACGTGTATTATGACGAAGAATTTGATAATTGCCTTAAGTTATGGGGTTAAATTAAGAATTAAACAATAATTCAATTTGATTTACATAATATTTATTGTCTTGCATGATTGTACGTGAGTTTGCAATTTTGATTGCTGGTTTTACCATAGTTTTTGTAGGTTATGAAAACAGGCCTAATACGAATTGTTTATATCTTTTTTAAGGTGCACCTTGCGATAATTCTATGCCTATAAAGTAGTAATGTGGCCCTATTAAATTTTATATAAAATAATCAAGTTGAAAATTAATTTTAACCAAAAAATTGCTTCCCAAAATGGCGGCACATATACTGCAAGTACGCAAGAAGTACACATCTCTTTGTACACTCGCATACTTCACTTGCAATTTGGACAGCACTTATGATGTCACTTCTGGGGACACGTACACAGAAGTACCGTATTTTATTGCATATAAATCGCACATTTTATTTAAATTTTTTTATTGAAAACTTGGGGTGCGACCTATAAGTGAGAAAAATGTACACTCCACAGAAAGCTTTCAAAAATAATTGATTGTCAGTTATTGGGCAAGAATTGATTCATTTTATTTCATTTGATTCTTTTAAAATTTATTTTTCTGTTAAGGATTGCGAAAGGAATTACGTAACGGAAATATTCAAATGCTTTCTATATTTTGCACGTTTCTTTAAAACTTACAAAGATAAACTGCAGAAATAATGGTTAGGTTTTGCTTTTAACATAAATCGTTAGAAATACTTGAAATATATAAAAAGAAAGCTCGATAAAATTTTCCTCATACAAATATCACTTCAAATTAAATTGCATGTTTATAAGCTATTTCTTTTTTCCAATAAATATATAATCTCCGGCAGTCAAGGCTGCATCTCGAGCTCTATATCAGTACATTCCAAACGAACTACGTCCAACAAACTTGCAGCGCACTGTGTCTGCGCTGTACACTTGGCAACACTGCTCGCTTGCAAGAACACAGCTGCCACACAACCTTTGCCAAGGTCGCGTGCATCAGCCACCCGTGGCGCAGGCCGTGTTTTATAGGATTTACAACAACGATGAGCACGACCTATAAACTATAAATATTTTTTTTTTTTAACACTCTTTGAAAATAATGGTGCGACCTATAAGCGCAGGCGACTTATATGCGATAAAATACGGTATGTACTTTAGGCAAATTCGGACACAGCCTTTGCTCATGGCTAAATGAACACTTTTGAAAGCTCTGTTCAGTTTATTATTTCTACTCATTAAGTATACAAACTGTCAGAAATGTAAACATTTATGTTCACATTATCCTAAACTTACTCTAGTTGTATTACAACTAAAAGAAACAACTTTCACTTGCTACTGTCTTGGACTTTACATTTCTTATCAGACATCCCTGCCGACAGAACTGTAGGTATTTTATTCAGGGTTTACGTTACTAGTGCATCTGACACAACACAGCCTGACTTTCATTGAGGAAGTTGTGGGTTCAGTCACAACCAAAAGCACTAAGGGAAGCTTACTGCCAAGTAATTTTACACCCTATTACAGACAAATACCGATGCTGGCCTTTAAATTACCTGTTGTGCTGGTAGTCTAACACACATTAAAAGAAAAATACTAATTGACTACTATGTCAGGGAGTTGTAAATTATGTAAATATTAGTGGAGTTCAATAGTTCAAGGATGCTGTATTGACTGTTTGAGCTTGTCGCGCTGGAGTAGCCGCCAGTCATCTTTACTGCCCCACAACAACAGCGTATCTGTCTGATTTGTGGACTCTGAGCAGTAAGTCATGTTGTGGGGCATGGCCTTGTAGCAATTTGATAAGTTGTTCTTAAAATACAGGCCATAGGCACAAATATACTTTATTTACTAGAAATAAATACCCCGTTATATTTTAATTAGCACCTTAGTAACAGTGTCAGTATTTGTTCATGACTAAGGCTGTTTTATTTCCCAGCAAAGCAATGCTGCTATCCGGTGATGCTGGAAGCTGTCAGTCAACTGATGCAGACTGAGCATGNGCCAGCTTAAACCAGTGTAGAGAGACACGTGTCGATTGTAATCACCGCAGAGAAAGGGCAAGCCGAGGTAGGAGCCTGAGGTCAAGCCTTACACGTGTCCTGTTGCGTAGGCCTCCCACCCACCACCCACCTCCTCCTACCAAAGCCAAGTAAAATTTGTGAGCACGGGAAAATCACGAGATAGACAGGCGTAGTTTGCCTGAAGTTAGTTAACACGCACCGCGGAAGAAATAGCTGACAAGCTGGAAAGTGGTGCCGAGAACATCACCCCCCTAGCTAACCGCGGGACAATGTGGACACACACCGTGGAGGAATAAGCTGACAAGCTTTGAAAGGACACCACCCACCCCCTCCCCCAACAAGAGACACACGTGGGAGGCTAGAAAGGATATAAGCCTCTTTGCGGGGAGGGTGGGGAACAGTCAGAAGATTACCGCACAGAGATCAGATCAGTTGAATATCGCAGCGCAGAGAGGTTAGTTTGGAATCAGTCATCAGTTGCAAATCAGTCGCGCAGAGAGCGGCCGGGGGAGATCGGACCCCCGACTACAACAGTACATCAGTAGGTCAGTACCGCGCAGAGAGAGATCAGCCACGTCCGTCAGTCGAAGTAACGAGCAGCAAGTAGCGGGAGTAGTACCGCCACCTCGGGATGCGCAGGAAGGTAGTAAGTCGCGATATTAAGGGGTCAGCCAAATCGGGACATGAGACGCAGGGCCATTACAGACAGTTACAAGAGTCACGTCGGACGTGTAGTTTCACCACATCGGGACGCGAGTTAGCCAGCCAGTTACGGCATAAGTCAGTCAGTTGCAACGCACCGAGAAGGCGTAGTCGAGTGGTGAACTTCACCGAGAAGTGCCATGTAGAGCTAGTGGGATTGTCCAGTGCAACCCGTAGCCGCGAAGGACGGGTGGGGCCCACACAGGGCCCTTCGCCGGGACGTGGTAGGGTAGTAAGCAGTCAGTTACTACCCTACGCCGAGAACGGGAGCGAGTGGTGAGCCCGACCGAGGGGCGCCACGTCGAGAGAAAGCCAGCTGCGTGCAACAAGCCAACCACAGAGGGCCTTTAGCAGGGCCATCCAGCTCACCAGACCCATCAACTGCCAGAACAACTACCACGCAACATGTGCAGATAAGTAACCCCGTTGTCACTCAGGGACCTGTCCTGACACCTAGTGCCCCTACAGCGTCAGAAACGTAACCAGAACATTGTAACCAGCCCTTCAGGCCTTGAACTCGCAGGGCGTTAAAGTATGTGTAAATTCCCGCAACAGTACCGGGAATGTATAAGGAAATTCCCGTTCAATAAACCTGTTCCAAACTACGAAGTCGAGATGAAGTCATTGTGTCATATACCCTCAACCTTCAAGGCACCTTTTAGTCTGTGCCTGGAGGAATTAATTCCGACCCTATGAACCACCCTGTGTGCCACAGGTGGGGAATAGCATTAAAGTGACTGTCTTTCAATAACCACTCGTTTTTAAGGAACCGTAAAAAATTTAGAAAAATGAATTTGGTGCCATTTTTTTTATTGCTGTGTGTTACCTTTCTCTTGTAAGTACTCTCATCCCATTCTTCATTTATGGAAATAAAGTAGCCATTTCTCAGCTTTGCTGTGTTTGGAGGTATTAACTATTGCAGGGATTACCTGTATCACTGGGTATAGCCAACCCATGGTTCAGACACACCAGGACCAACAGCCCACTGCGGGCACCAACCAGCTCAGCCAGTCGCAGCAGCACCACCACCGCCCATGGACCGAGCTCGAGATCCAGTCAGCAGCAGCAAGCCAGGAGCTACCCCAGGCCCCGAACCCCACAGGTAAACCAGTGCCTGTGTGCTCACCAACAGTGCGGAGAACCGTGCAACCCACACCTGATTTTGTATCGTACCGCAAGGCCACACGCCCCAGTCTGCATCGCGGCCAGGAAACAATCAGCAGTCAATAAAAGTCAATCCAGTTAGATAGCTCGTGCCTCTGACTGGCACAATAGAACCTTGTCTGACAGTGACGTTGCAATCATCTCAACCGACTTTACACATCAACTTATTACTCTTAGCATTTTTTTGGACATGCTATTAGCTGCATGGAAGCTACAAATCGACTCAAAAATACAACACTGGACTGTTAAATTATGGTGAGTCTACCTCCCATTGTGACCTCCACTTCTCCTCCATATGGCCTCCTCACTTCCAGTCTTCTCCTCCCCCACACCTTTTAATGGGTTCATCCCTTGGGGTTCATCAGATGTGGCACACAGACCTGACCTTCAGTGTTTTTATACTGTCAGTTGTAACCTATGTTTCAGTAACCTGGGTTATGGAAAGTACTGTTAGTGTGCAGTATAACAAAGCTTTGGTTTCTTTGTAAATATGGTGCAAAGAAGTATGCATCATCCAATGTTACAATTTTTTGTAATTGTTTGGCGACAAGAGAGGTTGCAGTTACGTTTAGGCAATGACCAATGTTAACGTTTTGTAATTGATTGGTGGCAACGGAGGTCACAGATACCCTTCTGTGGTATCATTTTATTCAGAAGACAGCTGACAAATTAATATTTCATCAAAAAGTCATGTAGATTTTATGCGGAAGAAAATTGAACATGGACTTCCGTGCTCTGTAAATCCTTGAGCTGCTCAATGTTGTTAGCATTTTGGGAGACAAGGGGAGGCTAAGTATAAGCCTCTTGGGTATGATTTTTATTTTTCAGATGTCTGCCTATCAAAATAAATTTGTGTTTAATTTGAAAAAGTGTAATTTTCATGCTAGAGACAGTTGAAAATGTGTTTTATGTAAAAAAATATTGCAAATTTTATGTATAGGGGTTGATAGTGGGTATAAAAATCAGTTCAAAATAACCCTAAATATCTATAGCAACCGATCTGTCATAACTACCCTATTTCTGGAAATAGTGAAGGGTGATTTTAGTACGTTTATANAAATATCTATAGCAACCGATCTGTCATAACTACCCTATTTCTGGAAATAGTGAAGGGTGATTTTAGTACGTTTATATTGTACATAATTTGCCATTATTTTTTTTCAAATTTAGTAACTGTTTAAAAAATTACTTTTTCGTGGAAAATATGAACAACTTTAACAAATACTTCAAATGTGGACTGCTTGTCCATCTCCCTTGGTGCTAGTGAACCAGCCTGAAATAAACATCCCATGGCTAATATTGCCAGAACCTGTGGTAGCCATGCACTCTACAGCACAAACGGAAGCACTGTGTATACAACCAGGCAAGGCGCAGTGCACCACGACAAAAAAGGGGAGAAGTTATACAGAAGTGGGTGCTACTTCAGAGTAAATACTGTAATAAAATTAATATACAGTAAATAGGAATTTTTCTCAAAGGCTGTTTTCGAAAGTGCTCAATCAGCCATTAATAAGCTACATATTGTTGGCTTACTTAAAAACCTCGTAATTCCAGTTATTTCCCCAACTTTTGATTACTGGTGAAATTTCTGTATTTTTTTCATGTTCATCTCCTGATAAAACCTTGTAAGTCTACTCTGTATAGTGTGAAACCCCTTTTTAACATTTTCAGGAGGGGACCAATAAAGAGTGTTGCAAAATGGAGGAAAGTGTAAAAAAGGGGAGAATTTTTTCTGTAATAATAGTAAATGGGACTGAAAAGCAGATGTAGAATCCATAAAAGTGTGTAATCAGGGTGTTAAAAAAAGGGGTTTCTCTGTAATCTTAAAGTAATCAAACCTCGTAACTTTTTCCATCTACTTATTTTGCTTTCTTTTGCGATTTCCTCAACCAGAGTTTGGAGGTTTAAAAAGTAAGCCAAAAATATGTATAATGCTAATAATGTAGGAAACCTGTCATATTGCACATTTCCGGGGTTATGTTTACCGTTGATCATAGACATTTTCATTATATATAATTAAAGAATACTTGCTTATGATGTCACTTTTTTAATATTATTAAAAATTAACTTTTATTATATGAGTTAACAGTGTAATCTTCGGTTATTTTAATAATTTATTGACATAGAGATCATGTGCGAGTATTTTTCCATTTGTTTCTAGACAGTATTCAGTTTGTTATTTTCATTTCTTCACTAGAGGGCAGTTGGCATATAAATGTTTATTAAACAAAAGTACTAAATAAAATTATCCTGGTTGCCTCTCGTCTCCCCATTGCTGATTGGCGGAGAGATGTGTCATAGTCAGACGACAGCCAATCGGAGGACAAGAGACAACATAAGTAAGGCAGATGTAAAAGATAACTAATTTTTTCCAAACAATTCTCACCATCTCCAAGAACGGACGTGTGGACATTAAAATAATATCAGAAATAAATATATATATCTATTTGAAAAAATTACTGCAAGATTTTTTTAAATATGAATAATTAATAGTTGAATAATAACACTAAGTTATTGTGTATAAGAAGATGATATAAGTAATTGCAGATTTTGTTTAAGATGATGTTTTAATTTTCACCCCGATAAGAGAATAGAGGGATAATTGTAAAATTTATGTAATGTATTGAAGAAGACATACAAGGTACATTTAAATTGAGAAGCTAAGAATTTGAACTACTGATTCTACTGAAATGTTATAAACGACACCCAACGTATAAATGGCAGAGTTGTAATTTGTATGAAATGTAACAAACCTTGTTGAAGCGGCCAAGATATCGTTCGTCGCCCAGCAGAATGTATGCCTTGAGGCAGTATTCATAGTAGGAGTCTATTCCAGCTCCGACACCCGAATCGCGCCGTACCCAGTCCCCAGAGTGTATGTTGAGGACGGTACCCATCAGGTCAGAGGAGCGGTGCCGGATCCTCCACAGCTCATCCATGGCCCGATGAGCCTTTTCCTGTCGCCAAAACACAAATATTACCATGCCATCCCAAACCCAGAAATTGCACTGCTACTAATGCAAATGTCCATCCTGTAACTGCTATAAGTAAAGATATATAAACCAACAAAACAATACTAACTGTACATGATAGAAGTGGAAGAGTCTAGTTAAGGAATTAAGGTATTTTAGGGCCCTGGATGCAGACACACACAACCAGAAAGGCATTCAACAAAATTATTACCTGCCTCACAAATTTCCCTATTAAACTGGAACTTTTATTCTTTTGCATTCTTACTTACTCTAAATGATTTTTAGACAGCAGAATACTTAACTGTTTCAATACCAAACCCTTATTATTTTAATCAGTAAATATATAGTTTTAAAAAAGTTTCTTTCAAAAAATGTATTTGATAATTTGTGGAACACTGAATTTTAACATATGTCTGTCTGCACCTGTAACTACTGACTTCCTCCCACGTTCTGGACACATTCAATATTGAAATTCCCACCGCTGCCACCTCTCGTGGTTTTCGCAGTTGGCATAACTGCATCCAGCGCTGGATCACAGAACTGGCAACCCTGGGCCACCGAGAGGGGGCAGTCAGTTGTTCGTGAGGCATCATTGTTGTGATTAGTGTCAATGGGGCAGTCTCACTTCCAATCAATGTTTTAATTTTGCATCCAAAGTAATTTGAGTTTACAGTCCATTTTGTCTTCGTGGCAATAACAATTTTGGTCCTCCGGGCCGGATTATTTCAGATATTTTTGCGTCATATTTATGATTTCACAATTTATTACACCTCGTGTTTGTGGTTTTTCATCGTAGCGGCTAGATATTTACGCACTAAAATACATTGTATTTTTCAGTGGCTGTAATTTTTTGTTTGTGTGTGTTGCCTATTTGTTTATTTTTTATTGTTTTGTGGTGTAGTAATGTTCTCCGTGACCAGCCAAGTGAACGGATCATGTGGTACCCTCAAATGAACAGCTTCAAAGACCCGTTTCGAAAGTGGCCTTGCTTTGTAGCCTCATATATGTGTCGCACAACAGGGAATTTTACGTGTGACAAGGCGCTACGGTTGCAGCCAGCTCTAGGCCTTCCGTTACATAGGCCGGTCTACTAATCTACCTAATAGTTACAAACCTAAATACCCTTAAATGAATAATAATAATAATAATAATAATAATAATAATAACCAATTAACGTACGGACCTACAGATAAAAAAAAATATTACCCTCAAAAGAGAGACAATAGAATTTCAAAGTATTTACAACAATTTAATTCTGCTTTCATCAGAAAGTCCTTGAGTAAACAGGTGTTCACCTGAATTCATTCTACACCTTTGAAGAAGTCCGTGCTTCACTAGGTGAATTTGTGTTCCACTGTTACTAACTATGATGTCTATTTCATTGTGGCTGTTAACCCTGGCAATTTTAGCACAACTGGCTTATAATATACAATGTCACTGAATACTTGCACTGTTTTGGAGCTCTTACAGCTCCTGGGTTAATTAAACTGGTTTGTTTGCATTTGATGTAGCACTGACTCGCGTATGTCACTGTGTCAATAAGCTACAGCTTTATTATACTCTGCTACATTACACAGTCTGTCATTGTAATGACACAATATTCTTAATTTTTCGGGACACAGGTGTAAAATTCTTTCATGTGTATTTAGCTTTGAAAAGCTTCGTAATATTTTATCAGGTTTAAAGTTAAAGCCGCGGTGGTTAGTTTCCAGTGATAATTTGTTTATCGAGCAGACGTGTACTTTTGAAGGTTATCGGACAGACATCTGCTGTTTACGTTGTAACAGGAGTCCGTTTACCGTCTAGTTTCAAAAGTTGTTGTTTTGGTTATGCGTCAGCATTATACAGAAACTTTCCGGCTGCGACGTGACGTTCAGTTCTCTGGAAGTGGACGGTGTCAACAGTTTTAGTTTCCTGTGACGCAGTTGCGAGTACGATAACATGTTGTGAGCGCGGGACACAGCATAGTTTTGGATGACGCTACTGGCAGATGCCGGATGCCATGCGCTTATCTTAGGAGAAGGGGGGGAATGGCCTGCCTAATATATACTGGTGGTGCCTATCGCCTAGAAAAACAAAGTAACCAACCGTCGAAGAAGACGCATCGGGGGTGAAAAGACGCATCAGGCGTGAAGAATTTCACCCACACCGGCAAGCACCCGTGACCGTAAGATCTTTTGTTCACATTTCTTTTTCAGTTTAACGCCACCTAAATTCTATCAACTTATTTCCACCGGTGTGGGGGGTCGTTAGGGTGCCAGGAGGGAACGAACATCCCTCCTGCCTTCGCAACTTAGTCTTGCAATGCAAGTTTGAGACATTAATAAACTGTAAACTACTGTGGCGCTGTTTTCTGCACTGGTATAATTAATTGTGAAAGTTCGTACTCTGCAAACTGGAACTTCGTCTTTGAACTGTGAAACTTCAATGATAAATAAAGTATAAAGCAAACTAATTCTTCTTCTTTTTTTTTTTATCGGCGTCACCTGGTACTGAGTCTCGTATTCTACCTATGAGTAAGCCGTGGCAACGTAAACATTCGGAAGTGTAATAAGTCCGCAACGTTACAAGATGGTGCAAAACTGAGGGGCTCGATATTATAAATATGGTTTAACGAGCCGCGGCAACATTACAACATGGCGCACAACTGTGAAGCTGCAATATTCTAAATAACGAGTAACGTAACAAGGCCGGAACATTACATCATATTGGTACTAACTGGATTTGACTAATGTAACTGTCGCTGATAACAGCAATTTAACAGATTTTTAATACTGGCGTTTAAACACTGTCACTGTTGAGTATTTGACAAATAACACACTCCTGTTACTGAGTCTCTGGTTGGAGTCTTGGATTTGCATGGACGACCTCGCTTCCTCAAGGCCACATGCTGTGGGTACGGCCATGTGAACTTGGAAGTGGTTCGCCATGGAGACTCACGGTAACGTTCCGGCTGAGAGTGGGCTCTGGGTTCACGACTCTGGCAATGGCCAGTTCGGGGCCACGAGGCACCGGGGAACAACCAGGGGCCCTTTCCTCCTGGAGGGGCAGCATTTGAGTCACCGTCAGAGGCTGGGATTCTGCGGCATTCCCCACCCCCTCTGCACTGCTTGGCACATCCTCCCTTACTCATGCAGGTCTTGCCCTCGTCCGGTGTTAATGCTTCTTGGGTGCCCTCATCTTCTTGGGTGGATGAGGCGGTGGTGGTGGCCGTCTGAGGCAAGGGCTCTTCGGGCACTCCTACCTCGTCGACATTGGTGGGCACTTCCTCTCGTTCAGAAGGTCGTGCTGCGGTGACCTCGCAGCAATACGGCGTCAAGGTCTAAGTAGTGCCTACGTCTACAGGTCGGTATTCCTCCGCACGTCGGTAAACCTCACACCTATACACAAGGCCCGCCTCTGCATATGTGATAAGTCTGTGCACAGACAATGTATCACACTGTATTAATTCCTTGCCTGTCGCAAGTAAACCAGCTGCAATATGCAGTCTGGCGGGTTCAGCAGTCATTACATCTGAACTCTAGCCCGTCTGTCCATCCCAAACAGAGGTAATGGAAGCTGTGTTGGCAGTGTGCGTATATGATAATATTTACCTCCGTGCCAGGGCAAGTGACTATTTGGCACCTTTCGGGTTGTTCGGTACTGGCCTCAGCCATTGTGTTGTGTCTCCTTGGTCGGCTACGCTAGCTTCCGTATCCGACATCTCGGCTAGTTACAATTGAGCATCACAGGGTCTTTTCAGACTCCCCAAAGTCTGGCTGGTTTTCGGTTGGATGCCTGGCTAGTGTAACGGGATCTTGGGGTCGTGCTGGCCTAATTCTCCTTAATTACACTAGTAAATTAAGCGCTGTGGCCCCCTGTTGGGCGCCACGATAACTCTTGACGCGTGACGTATGTGATTGACGGGGATGTCACGGAGGGGCTAATTTTAGGTGTGTCTGTCAGAGACACTGCTGGTTGTCAAGATTAAATTATGGTTTGTTCACTGGAGCCCGGATGATATAAAACCTGGGGCACGTGGCTTGGCGGCTTGGTACAAATTCTGGAGTGTGCTGAATGACCGCAAGTATTGCACGCCTGCACACAGCAACTGGTTTAACTTTGACAGGAATCATCCGGGGTAGACCGTGGCTCTGCTTCAGCTGGGATTGGCTCCTACTGTAGTTCTGTACGCAAGCTCGGGGCGAAGGTAGTGCTTTGGCGGGTGATTCAGGTAAAGGCCCAAGGAGGGCTGCTGACTTGGATGAGGTGGCACTATGGGTTTGCCAGACCCAGTAAAAGTTGAGTCCTTGGCGGAGGGCGATGACGACGTGATGTGGTTCTCCGACTGTCTTGAATGGGGGCTGAAATAAGGAGGCGGAGGGATCTGGGAGGTGAGCCTCTCCAATTGTCGGGTTGCTTTTCAGTTCGTTCGTGGGGGATTATGCTGCAAAGTGCAATAGGGGCTGGGTTACAGCCCAAGTTAAGCTTGGAGTTGGTAGCTGCCTTTCTAATACGCAACCTGGTACCAGTCCTACGGGTGTAAAGCATGTAGTAGGTAGGTAATATGGTCGACCACGCAAGAGAGGAGCAGGCTACGTAGTACCCTACCTAAGTGGTGAGCCAAGCCGAGACCAAGCCAACCAGAGTACTCCAACTGGCGACAGTTCAGCGCGGTGGATGAGTGAATGCACTGGACTGACTGACTAACTACCTTATGGTGACCTAATGGTTAGGACTCTACCGTACTGCACCTGATTGCACAGTATGGGTGGCCATCTAATGTGTATTGTTTTGACGTACGTGCACCTGGTTAAGGGAGCCCGTAGACCTACACTACGTTCAGAAAATAGGTTGGGAATGCAGCTGTCTCCTGTTCTTCCCTGGTGGGCTGACGTCTATGGAAGTTGGAGTTACAGTCACCCTTAGCAATGGCCAATGAGTACTTGGAAGTTAATAGAAGAAGTGTTTATTTTCCTAATTTACCAAGAACTGTAATGGAAGTTAACCTACGCAATCCAGGTGAAGGGACCTGGATCTGAATTAACAAAGTAGATGCAACTAGGTAGCTATTATACTGGCTAACCCTAACTAAATCTATGCTTTTTGTCCAGAAGGGACTCTGGTACCACTACCTGAAGGGTAGTGGGCGCAGAAAAGTGGTGTTGACTTCTTCGGTGGCTTCTAGTAAAGGNGACTCTGGTACCACTACCTGAAGGGTAGTGGGCGCAGAAAAGTGGTGTTGACTTCTTCGGTGGCTTCTAGTAAAGGTCGCGAAGGCGTTGGTGTTAGCAGAGAGCTCCAGCACTGGAAGTGGTGGAGCGAGCTGCTGAGAATGAACTGCCATTCTGCAGCTGTGCACGGACATATATTCCACCTGCCCGCAGGCTCTCTCAGGTGTGGGGTGGTGAGGTGAGTTCCTCCTCCCGTGGACGCAGCTGCGCTCTCTGGTGGCATCTCTCGATCTGTGATGAAAGCAGGCGTCTGTCATGCAGGGTTGCATCTGCACTGTGAGCTTAGAAGCTTAGCTGGCGCGCTAGGCTGGCTTATATCACACGAGAGGGGTTGGCGTGACGTCTGATAATAAGGCGAACTAACTTGGCTGCCTTTGTCCGCGAGTGCCCTCTTTGTCTAGGGGCGTGCTGGTAGACTCTGGATGCAAGTTGTTTGAGGTTCATACCCCCCCTGGGTTACGTGATTCCATGTGCAGATGTGGCAAAGTCGTGTTTATATTTACTAACGTCACACAACCCGAAGAACNACACCTCGCCTGGGTTACGTGATTCCATGTGCAGATGTGGCAAAGTCGTGTTTATATTTACTAACGTCACACAACCCGAAGAACTACCAGCTTCTTCAAGTCGCATCAATCTTACGCTGTTCTGTCGAGAGCTCTGTTTTGCAAGACACTACCTCGCTGCCCGTCAGCATACCGAAACCCCAGTGCTTCCAGTACCTTGTAGCTTACTCTCAGCTATCACGAGTGCGAGTACCACAGTCTTGGGGTTGACCTCGCCCCCCACGATGCCGCGTCTTCCAAGACATAGGTAACTATACCAGTTAGCAACATAGGATCGGCCTTTCAGGCCTCAGTCTGGCTACAGGCTGGTTAATGTGTGTTTTAATTGAGCAATCAATAAAACAGGCATAAATCGGACATGGTCAAGTTGTCTCTCCAGCACTCTGTATTCCTACACCTTGACCTTTCTCTTTCCGGTTCGTCACCTGTCCTAATAAGACTCTTCTAGGGTTAGCCACGAGCCGACGCCTTGCTCCTTTTCTCTCCTATTGATAGCTGTCTCAAAGTGCAGCTAAGGAAGCTTGCCTTCCTGGGCCTCATTAGAGTAATTGTCTCTTGGACTAACGACCTTCCAGTAAGTGCTGGGTCAGACAACGACGTTCCGCACGCCAAGTCTCTCTGGTAAAGACAAGTGGTACAAGCCTCCCACCTCACCTGACCTTCTCATCCCTCATTCTATCAGGCTGTGTCTACCCCTTACTTGCCACCCACTATCAACCTAATTGGTTACCCCCACCACCTGATAGCTCATTATAGGGCTGGGCAGGGAAAGCTGCCAAGCTAGCATTACCTCAGACTGTCGTACGAAGGGAAAGTGGCCCAGTTGACAACCAGGTACTATACTTCTAGAAGAAAGAGGAGGCTGGACGTCAAAGACGGTCAACCACCAACTCAGCAAGCTCCACTTATAACCTTCTCTGGCATATACCACGCACAGTATCTCTGCTGCCACCTACGCCACCGAAGAAGACACCTTCGTCCGGCCAGCTAGTGTTACCAGGGTAGTCAGGGCCCTTAACGTCACACACCAGCTTACATTCCAATCAGGGCCCCCACTCGCCACCCAAAACTACGCACAATTATTGACATGACCAAAGCCAACAACTCAGGCACCAGGAAGAACCCCGTTCAAGCGACGACCGAGGCTTCACCGCCCAAACTTTTCCCAATGGCAAAATTCCACTCCCACACACCTCTACTAAAAACTAAATACTGAAATACTACGTACGTCATTGTCGACTAATTCATGTCACGTGACCTTTTAATAAACTAAAAGTTATCTGGGACACTGAAAATTCAGGTCACACAACTCCCAACTGCTCAAATGCATAATTCATTCAATATGCTTATTGTTGTTTACATTTGTGCTTGACTGATTTCTACTTCAACACCCACAAACACGTTTAAGTATATGTAAGGACACCTAAAATGAGTAGAATAATAATTATTTATAGTTGAGTTTCCTGCAGTATTCATTATTATACCAATATCTATCTAGGCTCATAAGATGTATAATTACTGCTATGGGCAGCTAAAATTGGTCCCATACATGTTGATCATCGCTGAACTTTACATCGTATTTGATTTTATTCCATNTGCTATGGGCAGCTAAAATTGGTCCCATACATGTTGATCATCGCTGAACTTTACATCGTATTTGATTTTATTCCATTATCAGTCAGGCACTTCGCGAATGTACCTTGTCAGTGAATATTATTATTATTGACATGTAAACTATTTAACAATTTATGAAGACACTACTACACTAGAAATTACACTGTCACTGTAAGGTAGCAAACATGATGACATGTGGAACTATTGTGGCTTACCTCGAAAATGGGTTCCCCAGTGAGGCGAGACAAGGCTGCCAGCTCCAGGATCATGGTGCCAGCACAGGCAGTGCAGGTCTCACGAGACGCATCCAGCCGAGAGCTCTTCAGCCCATACCTGAGGTTCACCTGCAACAAGCCGACCCAACACCATCACACTCCTAGCACACAACTAAAAGGCAGCACTTCAGGGAGGCCAACAACTCAAAAGGAAATATCCTTGTCTGCAATACATCTGTATGATGATAGAATATAGACAGTGTGCCAATATGCCATATATATTGNAAGGAAATATCCTTGTCTGCAATACATCTGTATGATGATAGAATATAGACAGTGTGCCAATATGCCATATATATTGATCATATGTATAGCACGCACCATAGTTTTTTGCGAAAATTGAAATTGCACCAAAAATTTGTGGTGTCCTGTTGAGAATGTAAGAAACTTTCTAACCCTAAATTTACCTGTGCTGANTGAAATTGCACCAAAAATTTGTGGTGTCCTGTTGAGAATGTAAGAAACTTTCTAACCCTAAATTTACCTGTGCTGATTACCATCTGTTTGAAAAATACTTGAATGAAATAACTTGTGTGGCATACTGTAGTATCACTATAAAGTGAACACAATTAAAAGAACAATGCCANAATACTTGAATGAAATAACTTGTGTGGCATACTGTAGTATCACTATAAAGTGAACACAATTAAAAGAACAATGCCACTTGTGTGGCATACTGTAGTATCACTATAAAGTGAACACAAAATTTTCTTGTTACGGTTTCAGACCCCACATGTGTTTCCCTCTTTTTTTTTTCTCTCTAGCTCTCTCTCTCTCTCTCTCTCTCTCACACACACACACACACACACAGGCCTGCTGGAATATTTCTAAATATGCAATAGATTTCCTAAATATGTAATATATATTTATCACACCATTTTATACTTANGGAATATTTCTAAATATGCAATAGATTTCCTAAATATGTAATATATATTTATCACACCATTTTATACTTACGTTAATGTTTAAAAAAAATATTTTTGGTTGAACTGAACTACTTTAACTTATATTATCCATAAGTTATAAAATTTCATTTATAATTAATATGAACAAAAACAGAGAAAAAATAGGTGTGTTGGTAATGACTAGTAACAAATAGTTCTTTAGCAAAATACTATTAAACTGAGCGCGGACAAATGCGGTGTGCATTGTCCTTTTTGGGGAAGCCTAATTTTCTTGACTCGGTTATGCTTTGTTTGCATGAGGCGGAGGAATATCCTGGAATAAGGACTTTTAGCAGGGGTTCAGAACAGTTGGAAGTAACCATGAATGGACTATAACTTCCTCCTCCACTTATAGTTATGGTGTAGCAAGAAAACGTTTGGGACTAGTTTCTAGCAATANGGAATATTTCTAAATATGCAATAGATTTCCTAAATATGTAATATATATTTATCACACCATTTTATACTTACGTTAACGTTTAAAAAAAATATTTTTGGTTGAACTGAACTTTAACTTATATATTATCCATAAGTTATAAAATTTCATTAATAATTAAATGAACAAAAACAGAAAAAATAGGTGTGTTGGTAATGACTAGTAAGAAATAGTTCTTTAGCAAAATACTATTAAACTGAACGCGCACAAATGCGGTGTGCATTGGTGTAGCCTAATTTTCTTGACTCGGTTATGCTTTGTTTGCATGAAGCGGAGGAATATCCTGGAATAAGGACTTTTAGCAGGGGTTCAGAATAGTTGGAAGTAACCATAAATGGACTATAACTTCCTCCTCCACTTATAGTTATGGTGTAGCAAGAAAACGTTTGGGACTAGTTTCTAGCAATAAGAATAATCCTTGGCTTGATTAAAAGATTCACAGCGCTGCCTTTCACCTCCCACCAATGAATGAATGAGAATGACAAGGGTATAAAAGGGACAGTAACATCAGTCACTAGATACTGATAGAAAAATAAAAATTAAATAACAGTTACAGGAGTGGTGTGCGAGGGTAGCTTTCAGGCTGGTCTGTCAGCTTGCTGCAGGGTGAGTGGACAAACAGTTTACGCATATTCCTGCTGAAGGTGTGATGTGCCATGAAATAAAATGGCTTGTAATGTTTAAATATGTTGTATGGTAGTATGTATTTGTGTGGTGCTGAGATTGTACCTGTCGACCTTAATGTTATCTGTCGCCTGCGCGCTGCAACTCGGGCCAGGCGGCAAAAGAGAGGAAGCAGTGTGGCATGACTGTCTGCTGTTATCGCTGCTGAACATCACAAACAACAACCGAGTGTCAACGCATGTAGCAGAGTTGTTATCATTACAACACAACTCTAGTGGTTTAAAAACGTAAAATTATTGATTCTCAAGACACGAAAAGTGATTGTTAGGTGCGAATATTTGTTTGTTTATAACCTAAAAACACTGTGACTCAACTTTTAAATTCAGTAGTGCAATGTCAGCTGGGAAAAAACTTGACTCAAAACAAATTCAATCTTTGTTAGTTCAACTCTACTCAAGTTTTTGAGACTCGACCCATTACTAATATATACATTTATATATAGAGTATATAGACACACACATAATATTTTCTGCATAAAATATGAGACATACATTATGACAAAACTGTGATAATGAGCAAGCATTACCACCACAGGGAAAATTTGAACAACATTTTGGTCATCAAAAAAGTTCAGTTCTTTGCACAAAAAAATTAATCCTTTTCTGGTAAAAAAAATTACAGTATTTCCTTGGTGTTCCATTTTTATCTTAAGCAATCATCCAGTTTTATTTTTAGTGATTATCATTTTTACGACATGCATGAAGCCGCGAGGTTTAATAGGCATATTTTTGCAGTTGAATTGGTAGTAAATTCTGCAAATGCTGCGGTTGGGTGCTTGTGGTTACAGTGCTATTTGCTAATGTACTGCAAATTGTTTGTAGGTGTTTGCAATTTCTTGCTATCGTGGTCCTGAGACAGTTACAGAACTTGTTTACCTTAATTTATATTATAGAAGATGAAACACTTTGTAAATGCAAAAATTTCTTTGTAAATGCTTGCAACTGGCTTCTGGCCAATTTAACTGGTTAAGTCCTCTACTACCAGTGCTGTTAGTTCATGTTCCACCACAGCTATGATGCAACGCCGTGTTATACTTCATTTCATATAAGTTGGCCAGATTCTGACAGTCAGTGAGTGGCAACTTGATGTATTCGATACAAACAACGTGCCATTTACAAAACCCTGTATCAGCTGATGCACGAACGAACAAAAGTTAATGTGACATTGGCTATTCTGAGTGCACTATCGACGCACTTTAGACCAGCCAAAAATATGCACGATAAGAAAGAGTTCCTAGGTTAATTAATACATTTTATTGTAAGTCATAAAAGAGTGGTTTTTAGTGTTAGAAACTAAACTTTGTGCTAAAGTAGAAATGTATAGGTGTTCAAAATTAAAGGCACGTTAAAACTATCCATATCAAAGTGAAACGCAATTCCAAATCCTTTTTTCAAGTCTTAAACGCCCCTCTCCAACCCCGCTTTCATTACATACTTGATATTAATTCTAAAAGCATACAGAAATATTGCGTAATATTGTTGAATTATTTTTTCTAATCATTTAACTAACCATATTTCAAATTTGTGTCGTTCCGAGCCAGTAATAGAAGAACAGTCAACTTTAAAAATACGCTATCTATTGAGCAAAATAAGAAGCTCAGACTTCGCTCCAAACAGGATGTGAGCGCTACCTATCAAGATTTTTCCTGAAGCATTACCAGCCACAATAAAAAAAAGCATTCCGCGTGCGACATATATAAATTTACGAACAGATACCAATAGTTTTATTTTTCGTGACCTCTGTATAATTTTTAAAGTAACATATATTTTGTGTACAGCGTTTACGAACGACCCTACACACGCCCTCCAAACTCCGTTTCGAGGTCTCTCTCGCCACCTGCCGCGCCACCCAAGTAGTTCGCCAATTGCTGCACAAAGCAGCGCGTCCTGGATGCACTGACTCATTGCATCAAAGCCTTCACTTGACACCAGTTGATGGCAAATGGATACATAAACAAAAAGTAAACATTGGAGCGGTGATCGTCAACTATCAAGAATGTGGCCTTTATATATGAGATGGACTATAGTATTGTTCATGTCCACAGTGTCACTGTAATGTACCCTCAACAATGTACTTTAAAATGTATTTGCATTAATAAAATGCTATAATTTTTGCAGAATTACCAAAAATATCTGTCTCACATGGGTCAAAAGGAAAGCGGATAAAATTGACACCAAGACATTCCGGTTTTGGTAGTGCACAACCGTGGTAGTTTAATATTTCATGCCTATTTCTTCTGCAACTAACAATAAAAAATATATCTTACTTCCATAAATACTACAGTAAAAACAAATGTGAGAATTTTTTTTTTATAATTCAGGTTTTTATCATATTTTAAACGAGTTATTCGATAACATACCAACATAAACAACCTTGCAAATATCTAATGATTGTTGATTTGCAACCGCATCAAATGGAAAAAATTAATAAAAATGACAAGTTATCATAATTAGTAATGGTCCAGCTCTAATAACTATAGAATAAAAGTTTTACTGAAATGAGTAGGCATATAATGTCAAGCAAATAACCACTTGAGATGGAAATGTAAACTATTAACAATTTTTGCATTCAATATTTAAAGTTTGAATGCAAATAATTTATAAATTACTATTTGCAACTATTTGAATCACACCCCTAAAAGTAATGAGCTTCTCCAGGAGGGCACCCCGACCCAGCAGCAGGTTTGGCGCAGTGGCAATAGACTCACCCGGCCGTGGGGGATCCCAGTGGTGGTGTTAAACGCAGGCAGCAGTCTGTAGCCCAGGTCCTTGGCCATGTCAAGCAACTCTCCGCGGTACCACCGCATCACCCCGGCCCTCTGCTGGAAGTACTCTGCCAAGATGTGGCTCGACAACAGACCCCTGCAAGCACAACTCCTCCCTAGAACTGCACCCGCTCTCTCACCACAGTCGCTAAACCTTCAGCAGCGAGGGCAACACAACCATTGGAATGGTTCTGAAACATCACGAATATGGACCAAAACTGAATCCCAAAAGAAACACTATAGTTGAGAAAAACTGAGAACAGAATGAAATACCAGGAGGAAGATGAAAGAAATAAACTAAGATGTCACGTAGAGAAAGTGACATGTGTAGTATGTTTGTAGGAGATGGTAAAGTAGAGGACACTACATTATGAAATACAGGCCAAGATGAAGAACAACATTGAATGTAAAAAAATCTTTACTACACTGCTGGAAAAAAAATCAAAACACCCTTTGGGAGGTCTTCAATTCACTCAAGATTTATTATAGCAATAGTACATATGGAGTACATTAAATGATTACATTTTCTGAACAATAGCACAACCGGTCCCAAGGTACCAAGTAGGGACCCAAGCTGGAACACCCAAACTAGTGCATGGTTTAGCCTCCACGGGCAGCAATGCAAGCACTGATTCTGGCCTGCAGTTTATCATACGGGTGGCAAATACTGTCTTGGAATACGTAATTCTATACCTGCTTGACCTGTTCATGCAACTCCACAAGAGTTGTTGGTGGACAAGTAGCATGATTATTTGTTGGCCCATCATGTCCAACGTCCAGCGATCGTGCTGGCCAGGAAAGTTGTGGAGCAAGTTGTGTTGCACGGGTATTGTGCAAGTGGGCATTATCCTGTTGAAATAGCACAACACCTTCCTGTTGCAAGAACAGGTCAAACAACATTCTGCCCACGTGTACCACAAGCAGGTCATCATCCCCTCCAAAAATACCAAAGGCAAATGTGAGTTGTAGCTGATCACACCCCACATCATAAGGCCTTGCATGGGATCAGTGTCTCTTGGATGAATGCACTCTACAAGGTGCTCACAAGATCTACGTCGTACATGGAAACTACTATTATGCTGCACCATTCCATCCTTCAGGTAATCCTCCGACAGCACCAGTCAAGCTGTGCATGTCGATGCTGTGGTGTGAATGGACGACAGACTAGAAGTTCACTTGCTCATAGTCTCACTGCAAGTAACCTGTTTCCAAAAAATCGTGTTGACACTTTCAGGGCCACAATTTTCTCTGATCTGTGCTGAGGTGGCTGTACAGTCTGCCACTGCTGCGCTTACAATATGTCGATATTGGCAGATGTGTGTGCTGTGTGGACATCCAGAACCTCGTCTACGGGTGTGGATATATTCATTTGTTCACTGTTGCCAGCATCACTGCACAACTGACATACCATGTCCATCTTGTGTGGCAATTCTCGAAAAGAACCATCCCGCCACTTGGATATATTCATTTGTTCACTGTTGCCAGCATCACTGCACAACTGACATACCATGTCCATCTTGTGTGGCAATTCTCGAAAAGAACCATCCCGCCACGTGGATATATTCATTTGTTCACTGTTGCCAGCATCACTGCACAACTGACATACCATGTCCATCTTGTGTGGCAATTCTCGAAACGAACCATCCCACCACTCAAAAGGTCGAAATTTGACCCTTCTCAAACTCACTCAGTTGGTTGTTGGATGCACGTGTGCATCTTCGTGGCACGCTGTGTGCTGCTCTACACGTCTGCACCACACTGAACCTTCTTGCAGCAGGCATTCCCATTTAAAGGGTTCACACAGATGGCGCTCTTGTAGCTACGCCGCTTCGCAACCTGCTGGTAGATGATGAAACCATTAACAGTACATCTACTGTCACCGACATGGCATATGATTAAAATTTACATCATCCTTCCAGGTTTTATGATTTTATTTTCTGGCAGTGTATGTACTTCCACATTTCATTAATTTTCTTAGTTTTCTAATACAGATCACGAGGCTCAATATTACCAAAACTACACCTATTTATATAAAATTTTTTTGATAAAACAAACAACTTTAAAAGAACTGCTTCAGCAGCGAACACTGTGCGAGTAAAATGCTATACCATACTAACTAGTGATAGGTTAAAATCTGCTTCAAGGTACATACCTCACTCTTTTTTCAGGAATGGCAGATTTTCCACCCTAGTCTGCCACAATACTGTAAATTGCACAGCCCTTCCACGCCCCACCCCCCTCCCACCTAAAACTGAAATTTTAATAAGAGATACTCACCCCAGCACCCTGATGTTGGTCTCAAACACAGACACAATGACGTCGCTGTCAAATTGAACATCCCTGATGACCAATTTTACAGCACGCTCAAACTCCTGCAGGTCTCCCAGAACCTGCGACACATACACAACTGCAGTTCAGTTCAGTCAACTGCTACAATTAGGGCTCTTCTGCTTCAAACTTTGCATGAGAGTGCAACCTGCAAGCAGCTGGCCTATCAACCTTGGGTCACGTTCAATGCATCCATCAACCATCATAAAAACATAGGTTATGCATATCTGACTAACATCATGCGTTTCCAATAGGTACATATGTACATAATTTGTGGCGTCAAGCAACACACTTATTCCAATCGGTAATTTAAAAAAAAAAACACAAAGCATTTCTAGAGATACTTTTCTAATAATTGTTTAGTCTAACATACACAAAATATACTTATGGGCTGCACACACACAAAGCTTCACAACGTCCTGCATGGAAGTGTGATGTTCTTACCAACTTCTTCATGAAAGGAGAACTTTTTTAATACTTAAGCCCAAGCAGAAGTCACAAATCAGAAAGTTACTGCAGTTTCAGGTAAACCCCTCTCAATTAAAATTTTTAAATAGCCATGCAGTAATACTGAAAACTAGGTACTTTTGTACAGACCCAAAGCAATAAACATTTACCCTGACTCGATTTCAAAACCGAAATTCTGTGTTCCCTTACCAAAAGTGCTCCAAAATATTAACTTGCAAATAAGCAAGTGTCAGAAATGCACACTTACCACTAATGTATCCAGCGCATCAATCAGTGTCAGAGAAAAGCTGAAATCATACCAAGGTAAGGATAAATGCATAAACTACATTACATTAGCAGCAGCAGCAGTGCCNTCAGAGAAAAGCTGAAATCATACCAAGGTAAGGATAAATGCATAAACTACATTACATTAGCAGCAGCAGCAGTGCCAGCACATGTTTAAAAAGTCTATGAGCAGAAGGTTCTCTAAAAAAAATTTAGGCCTACCATGCTAGATTGACTGTTGAAATTTATGTTCCTGATATATGTAATGTTATGTAACAACCATAGGCCTATATATAAATTCATGGGGTGGACAATCATAATGTGCTAAATGATTACAAATTATGAAAAATATAAGGCTACCTAAGATAAAAAGAGATTGCAGCCAAGAAAATCGTATGTAACTATTTAGCTCAGCCAAAAATAAACTGGGACCGCTCATGGTAGAAAGCAATGGCTTTTTTTAAGTACTGTAATTTATAGCTTCAATTAATATGATATTAAATTATTCTTTAAATACTTATTTTGGCTAAACAAAATTATTTCTGAAAATGTTGCATTTCCAAGTACAACAGATTTTTCAATCCATCATTATGCAAAGCAGGCAATCCTGTCTGAATCAAATGGAACAGAATTTTGTCAACACTCTCCAAGCCCTACAACTTACGAGGTTTTGAAATATGTTCTATTATCAATGATTGTAAGGTCACAGTGCTTTTGAGTGAAACATTATGACCATGCATCCACATGGAAAATGAGAAAGAGAGAGATGGAAAGAGAGAGAGAAAGAAAAAGAAAGAAAGAGAGAGGGAGAGAGAAAGAGGGAGAGAGAGAAAGAGGGAGAGGGAAAGAGAGGGAAAGAGAGGGAAAGAGAGGGAAAGAGAGGGAAAGAGAGAGGGAAAGAGAGAGGGAAAGAGAGAGGGAAAGAGAGAAAGTGTGTATGTGTGCACGCGCACATGTGTGTGTATATATATATATATATATAGAGGCAAGTACTGCCCTGGGAGTAATTAGTGGCCCAGCAGACTATTCACATCATAAAATATATTATAAATTACTTTAATTATTTTACAGCTGTCATCACCCAATGCACACGTGCACGCGCGCACACATACATACACACACACACACACCNTTCACACCATAAAATAAATTATAAATTACTTTAATTATTTTACAGCTGTCGTCACCCAATGCACATGTGCACGCGTGCACACATATGCACACATACACACACCACACACACCCTCTGCAACAATAAACTGGATGTGGTACAGAAAAATCTGTCTGCTTCAAACCCAGATCACTCACAATAACTGTGAACCATCTTTCCCAAGTAGAGCAGTGTGGGCCTAAGACAAACCATGCCCATACTCACTTCCCGAGCGTGTCGTCAATGTCCCCTCGGCTCGGCTCGCGGTCACGCCAGCGACCCCGACAACTCAGTGGCATCAGCTCATCCGCTGGGTACGCTTTCTCCTGCAGCCCACAACCACACGTGCCATGATGGCACACAAACACACAACTTTCTATCATACAGCAAACACTGGAAGGTAGAGCCATGTGATGCCCAATTTTCAAAATGCTATAGTTTCTGAACATGCCAACAATATTGAAACTGATTCACTGTATCACGTCTATAAGGTAATGACTGCCAAATAATACAAAAGACCAAGCTTTACTATAGTTGCAGAAACAACTTTACTACAAACATTACAAATATTTTCATTCCCTCATGTCAACTCTATGGTAGACCAAATGCATCTATCACAATATCAATATAACCAAAAATATAACAATACACAATATATTGCCACAACTTTGTTTATAGCAGAGTTGCAATGTTCAAAAATGTTTTATTGTGAGCAAAATATTCAACTATTGAATGTCATACCGAAGGGGAAGTAGAGTACATACCATGTATGCCTGGTACGCATGGTAAAACATGTCTCGTGCCTCCTCTCTGTCAACAAAACCAACCACAAAGTGTATGTCATACAGTCGTAAATAAAATATAAGAAATTTTAGGTATGGATGCGACAATACACAAGTAAGTACACTGCATACCATCTAAACATATAAAACTAATTTATGAATAGAGCATATTAAAGATATGATTGAAACATTAATAAGACTCAGCTAAATCTTTGGTGCCCTACCTTTACAAGCAAATGTTTAGTCTTAGAGATGTATTTTGATCGGACTATTTCTTATGCCGTAAATGTATACATTTTCACTGTGGTGCAAGATATAATGCTAAAGGATTGTGTCACTGGTAAAATATTTACTCACAAAGTTGGCAAAAACAACCCAAAATTTCCCTTGTATAATTTCTATATATTGACTTTCAAAAACCGGTAGATTTAATTACAGAGTTTGGCAATGATTTGTGTCCTGACGGGGGGTTTCAAGGGTAGGAAGAAGAGATGACGTACCAGGTACACAGCATCTCGTACACGTTTCTGGTGGGGAATCCCTCATCTGTCCAAAGACTTGCAGAAAATACTTTACCCAATGCTCAAAACATTAAAAAAAAAATTAAAGAAAATGAAGAAATGAAAATATGGAATTGACAATTATTGTTATTGTGTTATTATTAGTAAATAAAACAGAGTAATGGTGAATCAGAGAGAGAGAGAGAGTATAACACATCTACACAACTGTATAGGCAGTTGGGAAGAAAACATAGCCCAGATTGCTGAATAGGGTGATATAAGTTATTACGTAAGAAAGTATTCCTGAACACTATCAATGAGAACAAACATACACCACAACACATAACACTAGCACAAAATAACAGAACACTAGCATGGAACGTAAACCTTTAAGGCTCTTAAGACACTTGATTCAAAGACATGATGCACAAAGACAATACACTGGCACAAGGTAAAACAAGACACTGAAAGAATTCCACACACAAAAGACATGTTCTCTCAAAGTTGAAGGTGGAATACTTACTACAANCTGGGTACGCTTTCTCCTGCAGCCCACAACCACACGTGCCATGATGGCACACAAACACACAACTTTCTATCATACAACCAACACTGGAAGGTAGAGCCACGTGATGCCCAATTTTCAAAATGCTATAGTTTCTGAACATGCCAACAATATTGAAACTGATTCACTGTATCACATCTATAAGGTAATGACTGCCAAATAATACAAAAGACCAAGCTTTACTATAGTTGCAGAAACCACTTTACTACAAACATTACAAATATTTTCATTCCCTCATGTCAACTCTATGGTAGACCAAATGCATCGCAATATCAATATAACCAAAAATATAACAATACACAATATATTGCCACAACTTTGTTTATAGCAGAGTTGCAATGTTCAAAAATGTTTCATTGTGAGCAAAATATTCAACTATTGAATGTCATACCGAAGGGGAAGTAGAGTACATACCATGTATGCCTGGTACGCATGGTAAAACATGTCTCGTGCCTCCTCTCTGTCAACAAAACCAACCACAAAGTGTATGTCATACAATCGTAAATAAAATATAAGTAATATTAGGTATGGATGCGACAATACACAAGTAAGTACACTGCATACCATCTAAACATATAAAACTAATTTATGAATACAGCATATTAAAGATATGATTGAAACATTAATAAGACTCAGCTAAATCTTTGGTGCCCTACCTTTACAAGCAAATGTTTAGTCTTAGAGATGTATTTTAATCTGACTATTTCTTATGCCGTAAATGTATACATTTTCACTGCGGTGCAAGATATAATGCTAAAGGATTGTGTCACTGGTAAAATATTTACTCACAAAGTTGGCAAAAACAACCCAAAATTTCCCTTGTATAATTTCTATATATTGGCTTTCAAAAACCGGTAGATTTAATTACAGAGTTTGGCAATGATTTGTGTCCTGACGGGGGGTTTCAAGGGTAGGAAGAAGAGATGACGTACCAGGTACACAGCATCTCGTACACGTTTCTGGTGGGGAATCCCTCATCTGTCCAAAGACTTGCAGAAAATACTTTACCCAATGCTCAAAACATTAAAAAAAAAATTAAAGAAAATGAAGAAATGAAAATATGGAATTGACAATTATTGTTATTGTGTTATTATTAGTAAATAAAACAGAGTAATGGTGAATCAGAGAGAGAGAGAGAGTATAACACATCTACACAACTGTATAGGCAGTTGGGAAGAAAACATAGCCCAGATTGCTGAATAGGGTGATATAAGTTATTACGTAAGAAAGTATTCCTGAACACTATCAATGAGAACAAACATACACCACAACACATAACACTAGCACAAAATAACAGAACACTAGCATGGAACGTAAACCTTTAAGGCACTTAAGACACTTGATTCAAAGACATGATGCACAAAGACAATACACTGGCACAAGGCAAAACAAGACACTGAAAGAATTCCACACACAAAAGACATGTTCTCTCAAAGTTGAAGGTGGAATACTTACTACAANCAAAACAAGACACTGAAAGAATTCCACACACAAAAGACATGTTCTCTCAAAGTTGAAGGTGGAATACTTACTACAAATCCTCCAGGATCAACTCTTCCCTAACCTCTTTCATTTTCTCATATAACAAACACAATAACATAACTCAAGACGACATATATGAGTGGTAAGCCAAATGTTAGCAAGTAGGCATGGACTTGTGAATTATGAGTATAGCATGACATAACCCTCTGCGTGAACTGGTAAGTATACTGTAAGTGATGAAAAATACCACATACTTAGGACATAAAAACCAGAAACACAGTACTAAATAATTAGTTAAAACACATGAACTTTAATGATGAAAACTATTTTATGGTAGATGCTGACCATTCTGATAATTACTGATTTTAAGTTTGAATTGGTGATTTGCAAATTTTCATGTACTAAGAACTGAAAATACTTTTGATAATAAATGTGTGACAAACATATGGGTTTAAATATTTACAAGTTAATTAAAATATAAAAAAATTAAATCTTCACTTTGCAAATTCTTATGTATCTTTTAAGTTGATAGGTTCAATTAATTATAGTGCCGACCAGCTATAATAGAACACGAACTTGGATGGGCTACTGGGCGAAAATTACACATTACCATTAAAATAAAAATCTTCTCAAAATTTAAAAAAATTACTTGCAGGAAACTCTCTTTAGCCAATAAAACTTNATTACCATTAAAATAAAAATCTTCTCAAAATTTAAAAAAATTACTTGCAGGAAACTCTCTTTAGCCAATAAAACTTCGTTGCAACACATAGTCAAACATCATGAATTTGGAAAAAAAGAAAATAACGTCGTAGAGAATACCATATTGACGATCTCTGCATCTTGATGCTACACTCCAATTTTAATATAATTAATTTAGAATAAAATTTTGTTTGAGGGACTCTTCTTTACATTCCCTGGCCAAAATACCATAAATGTATCATTTGGCTACAAAACAATATTAAAAGTTACGATTTTACGATCAAACAAAAATAATTTCGGCATCGCCCTGCCTTACGATAAACTTCATTGTAAGAAACCCAAGCTAAAGGACAAAGACTAATCAGGAAACGTAAATTATATACACTAAAATATTCTATCACGTCATTTTGAATCCTCCGCCAAAGAAATTAAGAGAGACTAACATATACAAAGACCAATAAAAAATTAAAGATTAATATGCCTAAAAGAAACAGTTCCAAAACAGATTTTAAAATAGTTAACTCAAAGCAATAAAATAAATATACGTTAACTAATAACATAATAAATCTGCAGCAAATAAATATAAATAAAACAAACTGTTGACAACACAAACGTCACCTTAAAATGTAAACAAACAAAATGAAAAAAAAAAGAAAATTTTTTTACAACATGGTGAGGGTCGTGGTCGACTCCCCACGTGGCAGTATACTGCCACGGTTGCCCATTGTGACTTGAGGGTTACATAAATACTTACGTCCTGCTACAATGTGGAGCTGTAAAGCCTCTTCACAAACCAATTAAACACTGAATAAAATGACACATTAATTAACACTGAAACACAAAACCCGTGAGTACGCTGGTTGGTGGGACTAGCCCCCAAAATGCCAATAAGTGGCTAGACCTGGAATAATTGGCAATAGTGAGTTTAATTTGCCAGATACACAGTCACTCGTACAAAAACATACATACTCAGATCTGCATAAAGCGGTCCTCATACATTACGCCAGTCGAGGACTACCACTGACAAAGAAGCATGACACAAATTGAAATTGCAGTAATGAAGCTCCTGGGGCGTAATTGAATCTGCAGAAGAGGGAGAGGCGGTCCTAAAGGGTAAAGAAGTTACATTAAATTTAATGTTCCATAAAAAAGAGAAGATCCCCAAACAAAAATCAATAATACAGTAGAAATCAATCTAAACTCAAAAAAATCAATCTATTACCAAAAAAATTAAAAATAACACAAAAAAAATTTAAAAAATTGGTGCTACAGGCTGAAACAAAGTCTAAGTGGCACCTGGGAGTGGCTCTGCATGTGGCATCATCCCATTGCACGCCTGCTTCAGACTAAAGCCGGTGGTGGCTACCTGCTCTCACCAGAGTGGGAGAAGCACCTCTGCCATAGAAAATTTAGAACAACATGTTCTAGCACTACAATTACATAATATTGAAAATGGAAAAATTAACTTAACTAATTTATATTTGACAGGTATCCTAACATAAAACATGTAAACCATTGATGAAAATATATAAATGAAATAAATTGATCAAAATTTAAGGCTGTTAAGTTTATGTGACTATGTTGCTGCTTAGTATCCATCCCAGTCCGTAAACATTTAAGGCTGTAAAGAAATACTACATACTACAATGATTAAAGCATTGAAAATTGCATAAAACACTAACTAAAAACACACACCTAGTCACATGACACTGCTGGGGTTGTGAATTATGTTGCCGCAGGTGAGGCTTGTGGCATCTCTGAAGCTGTATCATGTATCACATTTACTTTCACATGATTTTAATTATGTAATGTTTGCACTTGGCATTTGTTACACACACTGGCATTAATTTACACTGAACTTTGTTCTGCTTTTTTGGGCTATGAACACTTACTAACACCTGGTTAGCACTAACGGTATCGGCTGGTCATAGACGTCCTGATCAGGACTGCCAAAATGCCTGATGATGCCTTCATGTGTGCTACGCCCTGATGGTGTAATGTTGCATTGGAGTGTGCATACTGGTCGGTTGGTATCCAAACCACAGGGCTATCCTAGTGTCGTCCACATGGTCGGATCAAAGTGGGACCATCAGCTGATTCGTGCGGTGTTGGGGAAAGCGGGTGCTCTTTTAGACACCAAAAGATACTGTCGCTGATGACTAATCTCCGGTGTTCTACTCATCAGCACAGTGTTCGGCCAGAGCTACAGGTGTTGAAACAGCAGAACGAATGGTTGTACTCATATCAGTTCTAAACAGTCTTAAAGTTTAATCATTGGTATAACATGACTAATGTTAAATTAAAATGAACTGAATTCATAGAGAAACAAACTCAATAATAAAAGTTTACAGTCCACAACACATATTCTTTTGTCGGTGAGGCAATGCTTACAAAGAATACATTGTCAGTGAGCAGAATATAGACATAAAATGAATATGCTGAACGAAGCTAAGCATGATGAAGCGAGTCTAGCCTCACGCCTGTTCGTTATGCTGTGTCAGCACCCGTAGTCCTGGCCAAGCACCGTGCAGACGACTATAACACCGGAGAGTAGCCGTCAGCAATAGTATCTTGTCGGTGTTTTGAAGAGCACCTGCTTTGCTTAACACCGCACGAGTCAGTAGAATGTTTCACTTTGATCCAACCATGTGGGCAACAGGACAGCCCCGTGGTTTAGATACCAACCAACCGGCATGCATACTCCAATTTACCACTACACTATCAAGGCATAGCACATATGAAGGCATCACCATGCATCATGGTGGCCCTCATCAGGACAGCCAAGACCAGTTGACACCATTAGTGCTAGCCAGGTGTTAGTGAGTGCTTACAGCCCCCAAAAGGCAGAGCAATTTCAATGTAAATTAATTCCAGTGTGTGCCACATGTGCTAAGTGCATACGTTACATAGTGAAAATCTCTTCAAAGAAATGTGACTCGACTTCAGAGATGGCCAAGAGCCTCGCCCATGCCAGTGTCACGTGACTAGGTGTGTGTTTGTAATTAGCATTTTATGTAATTCCAATGCTGCAATCATGGTAATATGTACATTTACATCCTATAATGTTTACAGACTGGGAAACACACCCAGCAGCAACATAAAGTCACGTAAACTTAACAACCTTAAATGATGTTCAATTTATTTAATTTATATATTTTCATCAAGAGTTTACTTGTTTTATGTTAGGGCACTAGTCAAATATAAATTAGTTAAGGGAATTTTTCCCAATACAATATTATGTAATGAAAACATTACAACACTTTGTTACAAATGTTCTATGGCAGTGGTGTTACTCCCACTCTGGTGAGAGTAGGCAGGTACCACCATCTTTAGTTTGAATGGAGTGTACAACAAAGACTACAAAAACTTTGTTTCATCACGTAGAGGCAATAGACTTTTCTTCTATTTTTACGGAACATTAAATTTAACAAACTTCTTTATCCGGGAGTGCTTCTCCCTTACGCCCCGAGAGCTTCATTACTGTAATTTCATTTAAAGCACTGTGCTTCTTTGTGTCAGCCCTCGACATGCTTAGCGTGTCATGCCACTTTATGTACAGCTGACTATCTATGTTTTTGTATGAAAGACTGTATTATGCAAATAAAACTGTGCACACTCACTATTTCCTATTATTCCAGGTTTAGCTACTTATCGGCATTTTGGGATCTAATCCGATTAACCAGCATACCAAGGGTTTTTGTGTTTAAGTCAATTGAGCATCAGGTATTTTCTGCAAGACGTCTCTGGACTAATGAGTGTTTTCCTAAGTGCACAAGATGCTGTGCACCTGGTATATCATCTCTTCCTCCCTCTGGAACATGTTTGGAAATGTTATATTCAAACTAAATCACCGAGATTCACCCAAAAATTCTTTGTATTGTTGGGAAAGTGTAATTCACCCAAAAATTCTAGGGTAGATTAGGTTCA